>MJUU01074507.1:34480-85379 GCA_002080025.1 Modiolus philippinarum
TTTTTTTGGTAAAAATACATTTAATTTATTTAAAGAAATTGTTTAGTGCTTTTATTGACTATATCAAAGTACATAATACATGTTATAATACATGTTATATTTGGATTTCTAATACTAGTATACAAAATGCAGAATAACTGATATTCACGAGTCTAAACCTCGTTCGATTCTGAGGGGGCGGACCTTTTTTTTGGATGCCGGCATTTGAAACTTTGAAGCTTGCCATAATTTAAGTCCGGGAAATCGGGAAATAAATGCACCGGGAATCGGAATTTCATCTGTTTTCAAGTTCCTTAAATTTATAGTTCGGGATTTTTGGATTCAGAAAAAATAAAGTTGGGATTCTGGGATGAGACCCCCTCTGCAACCCTCCAACCCCCGATTTTCATAACAATTACACTGAAAGAAGAAAAAAATTATGTAGATAAGCACATTGCTGAACATATTGTACGACACATTTTAAAATAGTTAGTATTGCCTATTTTCGCCAGACGCCCTTATGTTCATTTTTAGGTCGCCTCAACGAAGTTGAGGAGGACTATTGGAGTACCCCCGGCGTCCGCGTCCTCGTCCGCATTTAGGTATATATCTTGGTAACTATGAAGGGTAGGGTCATCAAACTTTGTGTACAGATGCATCTTGGGCTATCTCACAGCCTCCAAGAAAATTAGGTCTCTTTGAACTATATTTTCCTCTTGACTGGCTTTCATTTAATTTTAGGTCCGAGTTGATATCTCAGTAACTGTACATGGTAGGATCATCTAACCTTGCATGTGCATGAATCTTTGGGGATAGGTTAGCATCCAGGCAAAATTAGGTCACTTTGACCTATATTTTCCGCATGATCAATTTACATTCAAGTTTACGTCCGTGTTCAGATCTCCGAGTTCAGATCTAAGTAACTGTACATGGTACAATCATCTAACCTTGCATGTGCATGCATCTTGGGGGGTAGGTCAGCATCCAGGCAAACTTAGGTTACTTTGACCTATATTTTCCGCATGAGTGACTTACATTCAAGTTTACGTCCGAGTTCAGATCTAAGTAACTGTACATGGTACAATCATCTAACCTTGCATGTGCATGCATCTTTGGCGGTAGGTCAGCATCCAGGCAAAGTCAGTTCACTTTGACCTATATTTTCCGCATGAGTGACTTACATTCAAGTTTACGTCCGAGTTCAGATCTAAGTAACTGTACATGGTACAATCATCTTACTTTGCATGTGCATGCATCTTCGGGGGTAGGTCAGCATCCAGGCAAAAAAAGTTTATTTTCCGCATGAGTGACTTACATTCAAGTTTACGTCTGAGTTCAGATCTAAGTAATTAGGTCACTTTTCCGTTTATGTCCGAATTCAGGTCTCGGTTACTGTACATGGTAAATATAAGATCATCTAGGCTTTATATACACGCATAAGAGATGGTAAATGAGCACCCTGGGAAATTTGGGTTTCTGTGTCCATGTTCCATAACGAGGCGAAATTTGTAATCGTTGATTACCTATGGTTTTTAATAAGCAGTATGCATTTGTTCGTCATTGAGCTCATCATTGAGTTTACCCTCCGTACGGACACTTTTAATGTAAACAGAGAATCGTATCGGTTATATCGACAGATGCGTATTGTTTTATATGTATGTACTTAGGATTTTCAACTGGCATGCAGGGATGCAGTTGTACGGCCTTCTTTCACCTCTCCTATAGAAGGTCCTGTAAAACTGGATATTGGAGAAGATAGGATGGAAGGCTGTAGAAAGCTGAAAGGTTTATGGGAATTTTGGGATAAAGAGATGCGAAAAATGAGTTGACAGGTTGTAGACAGGAGATGAGTGGGGTGGGAGAGAGTGGACCGCTAACCATCCGCGCCGCTTTCTCCTTTACTGGTACTAGACATTTTTTACTGCTTTAGCAAGAACACTCTATAGTCTGCGAAGACTGAAACCATCATATGTTAAATGATTAAGTTGACGAAAACTGTCAAATCGCAGAATTTAGATTTAGAATGAATTTACATGTATTATGTATGCATAAGGACGAATGAATGCGTCTCTGTACCAGTGTGCTGTCGAAATTTCCAACGTTCCTCGGTGCACAACAGAAAAAAGAAAAGAAGTAAACACACTTTTTTCTTTCTTCTTAATATCACTCGACTACCTAATTTGGTTTAACTCGACCAGAAATCTGCTATACAATCTTCAAAACGACAAGCCAAGTTAATTTTATTTAAAAGTAGGTGGATATACAACAAACAAAGGTATATGAAGAACTTATAAAACCGACTGTCTCAAACTCAACGTTAACCAACTAAGAATATATCAAGACAGAGACGTATAATTATGTCTCTGACTAAGTCATTCCAAAACTTATAGCCCGATTGTACATAGGGAGGGGCATACAAATTGCTAATTTTGTCCTGATGGAGATAAATTGTCAGAAATGCATTTTTTAAGTCAATTTTTTTTAACAAGGATCTTTTTTCTTCTTCTTTTTTATGGTTATCAAATATACAATAACTCTCTATTATAACGGCTTGAAGTACTGAATTTTTTGTTTCTGATAAATTATTTTTGATATTTAATATTTTTTAATTCAACCTGAAAGCCCTGATTACGATTTAAATTATTTGTTTTTTACGTTTAAATGATAACTTATTTTTGTGAGTTTAACTGGGCAAATTCCATGTTTCAAGGTATAATTATACAGTTCATTTAAATGTTGCATATTTGATTTACAATATACAACCAGGTCAAGCCTACGGGTCAGGACATGTAGTTATCAATAATTGTGTGCTATAAAGTCAGCGACGTCTTTTCTGTGTATTGTATTCAAATTCAGTAACATCGAACTTTAGATAAATTATATAAAATATAATGTACTAAAAATATAAATTGATACTAATTTTCATATACTATAAAGTTTTCAAAATGCAAAGTAGTTAAATATACCGGCTACAGGTAGTTCTTGGACTTTAGGATATGATAGAGCTCTTGCGTAGCGAAAATGGGTGCCTCACTACTTATACTGGATTTCTGGTCAGTTGAATAGATAAAAAGCTGACATACATTGTAATATAACCTAACATCTAGACCTGTACCATAACATTCGCCACATGAAATATGTTTAACTAAAAATGTTAACCTGCACGTAAATGAAGATAAATTACATTAAGAACAGAAGAAAAGATTGCCTCATGGATGGTTTCAAGTACATACGTGACAAAGCTTACATGACCATAAATATTGAGGATGTATTAAAAACTCTGGTTAAGTTCGATGTTTTCATTTTCTTGTCTACTAAAAGAACTTGCTCAGCGACAAACAGTTGACTCAAAAGTCTTACATTAGCTTGTTGCAGGATAGCCACAGTTTTACACCGACAGCAGAAGCGAAATGATAAATGAAACAATATCGAATAAAATATAAAAAGTTCTCGAAATAAATATATCAGAGAAAAACCTAAAAAAATGAAAATATAATCTGTTATTCTTCTAACCGCCAACTCTTTAGCGGCACAATATAAATTATATATTTTTAAACGAGTGCTTTAAATCTTTTAATCTCTCATTCTATATTCTAGTCCATGTGATTTAATCTGAAGTCAATTTTGTTTTCTTATCTCTGATGTTCAAGTTCATGGTATTGGTACCCACGTTCTACCCTCTTTATCAATACTCAATTCACATCGTTGACAAAACAGAACGTGTCTATACACATTGCATTACTATGTCCAGTAGCATCAATCTCAGATGGTCTAGACTTCGAATGGCCTGTCTGCTATTAAAATGCCCAGAAAAATTACTTACGGTCGATTCAATAAATGTCTCCCTTCCCCACCTTCATGACCAATCAAATGCAGCGATGTTGTGACTGATTCATTCTTTGCCTTGATGTTCCTTGATAACAAAATGGTCAAAATGCTACATTGTGTATGAATTAATATAAGAATGATAACAGGAAACACCTATAATGGCCGAAAACCACAATCACATGCCACAATCCACCAGGGAACCGCACAAGAAAAACAAAAAAATGACAAAAGACAAACATGGACAACGAATGTACACATGTATGGTGTCTGTTTCTGTCCACATCAGATGACATATTGATTTTTAACATAGAAGCTGACACAGATATACAAGTTACAAACTGATGGTGGGGACAAGTTTATTGGATCGGTTCTACCTGTATAGTATTAGCATTTTTTACTTGCCTTGTATAAATTCGTAACATTGAATGCGTAATTGGGTAGTCCGTATATCGGGTGCCATATTAAAGAGCGATTTTACTGCCAACAAACAATCAAAACAACTAATTGGAAAGGTTATATGTATATTCAACTGTTCGTTTTAGTTTTAAAATAATTTTATAGAAAAATAGATAACCGAATGAATGAACAGATAAGGACAGAAATGTGAAGATAATAAATTAAATAAGTAAGTAAAATTAAAAATAAAAGTAAATAAATAAAAAATTGAAAACACAAATTAAAATAAATAAAATGAATTAGATAAATTATTGATATAAATTGAATAAAATAATAAATAAAAATAATTAATATAAATAAAATAAAATAGATAAATAAAAAAATTAAAGTAATTTAATATATAAAAATCTTTACTTTTGTTTTAAGTGACATGTCTGTACAATAAAAATACATATGAAAATAAATAAAAATTTTAAAAAAATATATAAATGAAATTTATTAGATGAATAATTGAAATATAAATAAAATAAAATACATAAATTGATTAAATAAAGAATAAATAAATTGATTAAATAAATAAAAGTCTTTACTTTCGTTTTAAGTAACTTGTCTGTGTTGTAAAAGCTTGGCCAGTGTTGACTAAACGCTGATCAGTCATTCTAAACGCCACCCGTGTTGTAAAAGACTGATATCTGTTGAGAATGTCTGTCCAGCGTTGAATCAACACTGATCAGTCGTTCTCAACACTTCCTGTGCTGTAAAAGACTGACCTGCGTTGAAAATGTCTGTCCGGTGTTGAGTCAACACTGGTCAGTCATTTTCAACACGGATCAGTCTTTTACGACACAGGTAGCGTTGAAAATGACTGATCAGCGTTGAATCAACACTGAACAGACATTCTCAACAAACATCAGTCATTTACAACACAGATAGTGTTGAGAATGACTGACCAAAGTTGACTCAACACTGGTCACTCTTTTTTAACACAGGTAAAGACTGTGATTGACTGAGATGGCTTGGCCAAACTCTGATCAGACATTTTCAGTCAAATCTAGTGTTGAAAAAGACTGATCAGCGTTGAATCAATTCAGGACAGCAATTCTCTATTCTGTTCAGACATTCTAAGTCAAACAAACGACTGACTCTGGTAAAATCAGTCAAAATATTTGTCAATAGTGTTGATTTGCGATATCCAGACGGCGGACTTATATAATGATATGGCGGAAAGCGTGCAGCAGTGCTTCAATACGTCCAAATACATGTATGCCCCAGACCATGCCTCCGGGATCCAGGCCGGCATGAATAAGAAAGTGCTCGGCAAATTAAAGGATGAGTGCGGCGGCCACCCGATGACCAAGAACGTGGGTCTACGGAGCTTTCAAGATGAATAGAGAGGGGTGCAAGAAGGCTAAGGTCGTGAAGAAGAGCGTGGTCGAGACCAATCTGACCTTCGCAGACTACAAGGAGTGCCTTGATACGCTCGATGAATATCATCCGAAGTCGGCTCCATCAGGTCCTGACTCTCGAGACGTGCAAGAAATATCTCTCCTCCAATGATGATAAGCGCCACATCCTACACTATGAACCAAAAAAAATGACTGTCCTTACCAGTGACAGTCATATTTTGACTGTCAGCGGCTGTCAAAGACTGAAAAAGACTGTGAAATATACTGCATTTGTTTGTAAGAGACTTCCATTGACACTGACATTCGTTGACAAAATTTTACTTTGTCTGCCCATGACTATGTTTGACTGCTGGTGATACTGTCAGACGATCTCAGGCTTTCTGTAAATTTACCTGGACTGTCAATGTCTGTGGCCATCGCTCACAGTCAAGGACAAACCCTTTAAACTCTCATCTGTCTGACGGTGACTGTTATTATCACGTACAGACATTGACAAACATTTTAAACTGTTACATAGACTGACAATGACTGTCACTGTCTGTTGCAGCTATAGACAAATGTTCTCTGCCTTTACCTTGTCTGAAATGGACCGTCACCATTATTCACAGACATTGACAGATATCCTAAAATTTCTGCTGGTCTGATAGTAAATTTCATCGTGTTTTTACATTTTTACAAACACAGGCAAGCTGTTAGTTGTCTTTTCCAATTGCTAGCAAATCTAAGTGATTCAACTCAAGAATAGAAATACTGGAATTTGTGGCAATATTTATTAGTACTGTTCCTCGTTTATCTTGCAAAAAAATGTAGACATATAATACTTATAGGTTTGCAAAAGTTTATGATAAATTCATCATGGGACGAATAATACAAAAGTCCTGTATTAGATCAAGCACACCTAATAGAATTCATACCCCGTCTCCACCTTCCCCACACATATTCTTTTTTTCAATAATCAATAAAAACAAATGCAAGGAAGAAATATTCACTAAATTTATCAAATTCTAATCTTAAATTAGATCACAGAAATTATCTTGTATAAAAAATTGTATATTCACTAGAATCATTATGAAAGAGTACTCCCTCTTGACTAATTTTGCCAAAATTACATTTTGTCATTTTTTTTTCTTTTTTCTTGTTGTTGCATAATTTTATCCATATGCCCGATGTATCACATTTTATATTTAGGTGTGTATCTGTTAAACTGTATTTTCTGTACCTTTGTAAAATTAGTTTACGAGAATAAAGTTATACATTTATCTATCAACAATTTCAATTTCACCTTTCAAAATTACCTGTCTGGACCTCCAGTCACCCGTGATCGTTACATGAATGTTTATTACATGTAATATACATGTAAGTATGACACGCGCATAGATCATAATTGTTTATTGAAACCAACAAAAAAATAATCATTTTAGAAAAAAAACAAAAACAAAAAACAAATAAAAAAAAATGAAAATCGTGTTTGGCGGAGACTAACAATTTTATCTGAATACGGGATTAAACATTCATACACCGAAAAATACACTATATTTCAAGGACCAAGAAAAATTAAAAAGATAAGATGTCGAAATATTATGTTTTTTATTGAAGAAATATTTTGTATTCTCTGTCATATAGAATATTCTGTTAAAATAATAGAACTAATGCAAACAAAAAAAATGAACTGATTGTCAGTTTTTGACCAAAAAAAAGTCAGTTTGCTAACTGTTCACTAAATCATAGATTGGGGTAAAAACACGGACTCCAGAGCTCTATGACAGCTCGTTGCCAATTTTGAGCCCAGAGTCCAGTGAGTGGAGCCCGGAGCCCACGCTATTGGTGCAGCCTGGATCCCTGTGAGTAGAGGCTGGATCCCTATTTTGGAGCCCGGAGTTTATGTGTTGGAGCCTGTAGTCCCATATTCAAAGTAAAGAGGATTGGAGCCCAGAGCCACTGGTGTTCCCCAAGCACATACTAGATAACACAAAGTAACGTTCTTTTATTTTTTAGTTTACGGAATTATTGAGATTATTAAATTCGCCCACTCGATCACTGCATCACAGAAAGTTACTATTCTTTACTTTCTGGATAAAAAAAAACATAATATTTCTGAATTACAGGCTATTTTGAATAAATGTTTGTAACATAATAAACTTTTTTATTTTAAAAACAAACATGTACTCCATCCAACACTCGTCACTAAAACAGCTTAGGCAAAAGCTATTCTCTTATGTGTGTTTAATTTGTGAAATAAAATTACTACGACGTTCTGCAGTAGCGCAAATTTGCATTCATTCGCCCTGATTTTGTACAAGCATTGCTTTCATTTGCACTGATTTTGCACAAATATTGCTTTCATTTGCACCGATTTTTTACAGCTAGATTGTAGGTAAATATATCTCATTTATATCAACCTCTTCTGTCAGTCAATAAATTTCTATTATTTTGATAAATCAGGAATAAAGTTAAACTATTTTCCTTTCTGAAAGTACATAAGTTATAAAAAAAAGAAATTAAATTGCAAAATTAAAAAAGAAATTAAATCGGTGGATATGTCACGGGAGGAAGGGGAGGGAGGGGGCAAATTCATAAAATTATGATCAGCACTAATGCCATACCACCGGAGTTCCAAATGGAATAATAAATAATTAATAATTTCAATAGTGTTAGGCAAAATACAGAACCGACCAATCTGCTTCTGAATCTGCATATTATTAGGATGTTTTAAATTAAAAAAATAAATTTTGTCAAAACATTGCTTTGCATTAAATAGACATCCGATTAAAGAAATTCATATAGAAGTTATTGTACATGGGTCTTTAACCAATTAAGTAGATGTGTGCCGTGCATATTATGTGTAATATATAAGCATGTAGTGCCTGTGGGTCATTCACTCAGTAAGACCTGTAATTCAAATAACAATTTGAAACTTTTTTTGAGTGACTCTCATTTAATTACTTCGCATTTCTGACAATTTGTGAAACATTCGAGGGGAATTTCGTCATTTGAGCAAATAATTCACTTGGATTATTCAGAAAATAAAATTAAGAATGATGTACGTATTTTCTTTAAACCAAAAAGCACGCTATTATATACATTCCTTGTTAAAACAATAGCATGTCGAATAGGTAACGGTAAAAACACAAATTGCCCGGAATTTGTTGCATTCAAGAGCTTGGACAAAATTGTAACTCAGTGCATATATTCAATACGCCTTTTCTACCAGATGACCGGATAATACCAGCGAAGACACTGAAATAGCTCAAATGACATACGGGACTTTCAAGTCAAATTGTTGTTATCGAGAAGATCCTTTTAGTGAAAAAAAATAAACCATTTAGCACTCGAGGGGATTGTATATGATGAAAAAATAAAAATATATTAAGCGTTGTTCAACTTACTGAATGTTGGCATATATTCATAGGAATTTGCCCATTTTCCCATATATAATATATATATATTCCGGGGGACGGGGTAATTTGGTATTTTTTCTTGTAGGGATGTGCCAAAATGATTTCAGAAACATACCCCGAATTTATATACTGGTGTACTCAAAACATACCCAAAATTTATATATCAATCTAAATTGGGAACTTGTATTTATATTTTACATATCATATCAAAACATCAAAGAAACAAGATATTAAGTGCATGAAATGTTACATTTTTTAAGAAAATAACGCGCATGAATTATGTTCCCTCTTAAAGTATTGCCCATTTTTTGCCCTTTTTCAATTTTTTGGTACCCAAATTGATATACATTATTTTTTTCTATATGCGAATTTATTTACAGATGGCCCAAGACACACACCTAAACTTATACATTTGGAGCTAAAAACCATATCCGAATTTTTGGGACATCCCCGTATACTAAAATATATGAAGTTACCACCCCGGGATATTTACTCCCTATTTACTCCATATCTCTTTCTTTTCTTTGTTTATTATTAATCATGAGCAAAAGGTGAATTATTTTGCAATACTACTCGGATGAATGATTTTTTCGTTAAAAAAATAATTAAAACATGCCATTTCACAAATGTTACTAGTAGGGTATTAATTTTTACATATTTTTAAGGATGTATGTCTAACCCTCATTACTGGTATTAAGGTACTAATCTAATACCTTTGCATTGGCCAATCAAGTTGGGGGAGATGTGGTACCTCCTTTATCTGGAAAAAAATCATGCAGAATTTAGGCAAAATTCGATTAAAACTATCAAAATCGACATCAATCCCCCATTTTTATGGAACCACTTTCAACCCCCTGTTTCAAAGGCTGAATCCGCCAGTGCCTTCCACTACAAAGAATCCTTGTCTCGAAAGTTCTGTATTGCAATATTATATACCGTTTGAAAAAGTAGCAATTTTCGATTTTTGAATGCCGATCTACATCTGCTCAATATGAGTTTCTGTGAAATAAGTTATAAAAATATCCTCTAGAATATCTATAAAAATTGTTAACACACACCCTCAAAACCCATACAAAATGAAGCCATCTGTTATATTGCTGTTGACCATAGACAACTAACGTGTGATAAACTTTTAAGGCCTTGTAAAAAAAATTAACAAAAGACCTACTTTTTTCCACATGTAAAAAATCCGTTTTATTTAAATGCCACAAAGTAAGACTGCCAGCGTTTGATATATTGATCTTTTCTGTCTTACATGAGTGAACGTATTAAACAAACAGTTCGAGAAGACCGTAAAAGAAAACATCTAAACCACAACATATATATGTATTTATTTTCATAGCTTTTGGGTCCATTTATAATGCATGTACTTGGAAAGATTCGGAAAATAACATGGGCTCCTTAGAGCACTCTGAGAGCCCAGAGCCCAGTGAGGGGAGCATGAGCCCAGAGAGTGGAGCCCTGAACCCTGCCTTTTTTGTCAATATTTGCTTGTATAGTCGGCATAAAATTAAATCAATTTCCAGGAAAGGGGTTTGCAACCCGCGGAGCCCTCCTTTCTTGATCCGACAATGAAATACAGTACAAAGCAGCAAGACTCGTAAATAAGCTTCCAAAATTCTGTAATATTAGGGGCTTTACTCTTAGAAAACATACAGTGAATACACATTATATCACTTTCAATAAAAAGAGATGCGATTTCTGTAAATTTTATACAATATAAATACGGGATGTAAGCTAAAGTCAATCTTAAAGTTTGAAACTGGATTGGAGCAACTAAACTTTTGTCGAATGTGACGTAATATGTTTTTGCAAAATTCACAATCAAAGTGTCCGTCAGTCTGCAAAACTTCACTTTTATCGAAAACTTCCGCTATAAAGTAAGAAACCAGTAAGGTTATTATAAGGTTAGATTGCAATTTCATTCTTGAACACTTTTTTTTATTAACTTTCATTTTCTTTGAAATATACGAGTCAGACTAGGTATATATACTTAATGCAGATGTAATTTTTGCGGCCGGTAACCCTTATGCTAAACTGCAGTTCTGATATTGAAGATGCAATTTATTGAACATTTTCAATAAAATGTGAAGTTTGTTTTGGGAACTAAAGTTAAAATTGATTTTGGAAGATTAGAAGACTGAATGTTACCCGGAATGTGACAAAGCGTGGTGTTATATTAAAACTGCGTCCATTCTCACTGGAAATGTAACATGCCAAGCTATTACCGACTTTGAAATGATGTATAAACTTGTTAAGAGTGATTTTACTGGTACCTGTGTAGTAGTAAAGGAGTAAACGATATGTGCTTTTAATGGTTTACAAAATGATCTTCATATTTATTAACATTTTTTTTAATTAATATATGATTTATAAAATAAAAATATATGATTTTTTAAATAAAAATCTGTCAAAAAAAGGAATTTTATAATTATCATACAGGAGACTTTTTAAAAACGTCTCTAAACATCAAAAGCTGGGACTAGTATAAAATAATAATAGTAATATTAGTCCCAGATCAAAATTTATGTAGTTGATGACTACACAACACAAGTTTGTAAACACCAAAACACTTGCATAAATATGGTCATTCATTGACTAATTAAGCCACAAGTACCACACGTGTTTACAGGTAAAATTGTTTATTGGGACAATCAACAATACGGGTGTGTGTCTAATTAACAACATCACTATCAATAAGTTCATAAATAGACTGTTACATTGTATGGTCCACAATAGAGTTACTTGATTTTTTTTTCAATTTCGTGCAGAAACAAACTTTGAATATAACACTTTAAGAAAATCAAATGATTGCTGACCAAGTGGACGCAAAGGTTTGTGAACTTATTTTGATTTTTGTTTATGAATAAATCTAGACCAGCCTTTATTTCATACAGTGTGTTCTGATAATTCAGCCCCCCCCCCCTCCCCTTTACACATACACAAAATAAAATAAATATTTTTAAAAAGTCTGTGATTGTGTGATTTTTCAAATGTTCAATTTCTACAGCCAACCGGTCGAAGATTTGTATGGAGCTACACTAGCGCTGCATGGCAATCTTGATAATAATATCCCCATGTAGCCACTTACATGTTGAATACTAAACCTATGTCAAAAGTTAAACTATATTGCTTTAATTATATTTCTGACTTGAGGTTAGGAAGAAAACTAAAAATTCCCACTGAATAAAATTACTGATCCCCGCGGTGTCCCGTATAAAATGTCCCTTCACCCCTCAATTAAAGATTTGTATACAAATCCTTGACAAAAGTTAACTGCAAATTTCATTTTACATATGACTGTTTCGACAACTTCTTACTCATCAGTGCAGATCAAATAAGAATAATCGAAATTCATAAACATGCTGTATACATATACTGAAGTAGGTAAAAGGTTGAGCAAACAAACAAACAAACAAAAACATTTTTTAATTCTGAGTTGTAAAAATTGACACTGATTGACTTTCTGGACCCCGAATTCGCAATCTATAAAATGACCGATCCTCAGTGGCGTCACTAAGACCTTCTCCCTCTCAGTATTGCGCAAACTTGAGGAGTGTTTCATTAAAAGAAGTTTATTTAATTGTTTAAACATTTTTTTTTGTTGCTTAAGGTAGTAAGAAACATGCGATTTTTTTTCTTGTTCTTAAATCGTTTCATGGAAAATAAGGGTAGTATATACTTTCTTCGGTTTTGTGAGATTAAATTATAGAGAGGTCAACATTTTAGTTAAAGAACACCAACAACAAAAACTATCTTGAGAGAATTGTGTGGATCAAAGAATATACAACCATCATACAAGGACGTATATTGAGATTATAAGTCCTGGCTTAATATATCATGAAATCAAAGAGAAACGGATATAGAAAAATATTTGAAATTAAAATATAAAAGATAGCATGATTGAAATTTGAGTATAAAGGTTATAAATATTGCAGAAAAAACATGTAGAAACGAAAATCTAAAATGTTGAGAATATCTGTCCATGTCTGTGAATGATGCCCACAGTCAATGTCAGACAAAGTAAATGTTCAGAACATTTGTCCATAACTGCAGCTGATAATGACAGTCATTGACAGTCTAGATAACAGTTTAAAATGTTTGTTAATGCCTGTATGTGATGTTGACAGTCACTGTCAGACAGATAAGAGACTAAAGTGTTTTTTCTTGACTGTGAGTGATGGCCACAGACATTGACAGTCCAGGTAAATTTTCAAAAAGTCTGAGATCGTCTCTCAGTATCACAAGCAGTCCGACACAGTCACGGGCAGACATAGTAAAATTCTGTAAACGACTGTCAGTGTCAATTGTAGTCTCTAACAAACAAATACAGTAAATTTCACAGCCTTTTTCAGTTTTTGACAGCCGCTGACAGTCAAAAAATGACTATCACTGGTAAGGACAGTAATTTTTTTGGTTCATAGTGCTACCCGACGGCATCAGCACCTTCGCCAATGGCCACTACCGAATCGTCTAAAACTGAGGCGGTCGATTCCATCCCCTCCCCATCCCCATCCCAGAATTTCTCGAGGTCCGTGAGCCTCGGGAAAATCTTGCTTCGCCGCCCCCTCTACTCTTGGCAGGCTCTGACGGGTGTGGATGCCCATCCCTCCCTAGATAAATGGATAACACCCTGACCAATCTGACGCACCCAGAGAATCTACTTTGGCTCATACGGATTGCCGCCAACGACCGAACTGAGAGGATATATATCTACCGATCGACCATAATACGGACGAAATTCAGCCCCACGGATCGGTCATCTGCGGTCATCTCTGTCTTTACGTCTTGAAGAGACTATCGGAAGGCTGGACCTTCGAGGACGTCGTCATCTATAGATAAATTATGGTCGACAAATTTGGTCTAAGCGTGGGCCTCATCCGAGGGGCCGAACGCAAGGATGAGATCGAATAGGATCTGAATATGAATTTCAATCGCATCGTCAATCTCAAGTATCCGGAGAAGAATAATGACGGCGCGACGAAGAGATTCGTAAAGCAATCCCAGAAGAGGCTCAAGGCCGCGGACGATAAGCTGGATGAGAAGATCGTCAAGCTGCAGGAGGAGGTGCGGCGCCTGAAGACGGCCTAGAAGAATGACACCATGGCCCTGAGGAAGATTCCGAACTCGAAGGTGGATTTATCGGATTGCAGCAATACCAATGGCGGCCGGCCTAGTTATCATTAGTTTAAAAGTGACTGTCCAGAAGAAATTTGCAAATGCTCTTTAAGATAAGACGATCTTCAGAATTTAGTAGCCAAATTAGTTTATTGACTGAGGATAAACTTTGAAAATTATGACATATTCTGGTATGAGTGAGTGCGAGTGAGAAATATGTGTGAAATGATGAGTGAAAGTTATTTGTGCAAGAGGAAATACCTCTGTATCCATCTGGATCCAATAACGACTAATAATTGGAAATGAAAAAAAATATTATATATTCAACTATACTAATGTCACCGTTTCGTTTCTACGGAAGCTTATTAGGGACACAACACAATTTATTTTTACACAACACAATTTTTTTTAATATGCAATTACAAATTAATAAATTGTTATTACAAATTAGTAAATTGTAATTACACATTAATAAATTGTAATTACAAATTAGTAAATTGTTATTACAAATCAAGAAATTGTTATTACAAATTAGGAAATTGTTGTGGATAGGGGAGTTCATTGTCTTATTCGAGGCAGCTACGTAACGCTGGCCGCCGATCATTTTAGGCAAACTGTGTGGACAAACTTCACGTTCCATACATTATTATGCCAAACTGTTTTTTGTTTTGCACCGAGAACATGTATTTATTAATAGAATCAAAAGATATTATCAAGACGTTTTACATTCAATAATGGGCAAAGATAATTAAGTATTAATTTGCGAATCCGTGGAGGAGGTGGCTCCGATAGATTGAATGCGTTGGGATTCGTTTACACCTACTCTACGAGAGGATGTATCTGTAAAACGAGAGATGGGAGAAGAAGGGTGGAAAGTTGAAGAGGTGAAAAGAAGTGTGGGAATTGGGGGATTCGGATGATTAGTTGGCAGGTGAAAATAAGGAGATTAGAGTCGGAAGCGGAAGAGATAAGTGTGAGGTGTGACCGAGTGACCCCCTGTTCATTCTCTCCCCTGCTGAGTACTCACGGTACTAGATATTCGCTTCCGCCTTAACAAAAAACTCTATATAATCTACGAAAACCTGAAACTATTTCTTAAATGATTATGCATAATTTGAAGAAAACTGCCAAAGTGCAGAACTTAAATGTACAACAATTATCAAGTTACTATTCAGTGGAAATGGTCAGTTGTTATCCCCGCACTTTTCTGAAGAATATGCGGGGATATTGTTTTGGTCCCGTCAGTCTGTCCGTTAGATGAACCTTGTCAGTGGATCTCCTTCCTAGTTTTTGATTTATGGATTTAATTTTGTTATAGAATTGTTGCATTATAGTCTGCAGATGCGCAATAAGCTGTTGGATTTTTTATATTGGTCTTGGTTCAAACAAGAGGCCCAAGATGTCGATTTTGACACATGTGAGCTTGTCAGTGGAACTCTTGTTTTCTGGGTCAAACAGGGAAGTGAGGGGATGGCCATCATTTCTGATGGCACCACTTCTACAGAAACCAGAAAATAGTAAACCCCAAATTTGGTTTAATTTGACCAGATATCTTCCATACCACCTTCCAGACGCAAAGTAAAGCCGCGAAGAAAACACGAATAAAGCAAATGCAATATTCCGAAACCAATAGCTCGTCTCCAGGAAGCGGGCATAAAATTGCTATGTCTACAGAAATACATCTTTGTCATCTTTTACTCCTAGAATTTTTTAATTTATTACTGTAGTGTTATTAAATGGGTATTTTCATATTAATTCTGAATAATGTCCATTTACAGTTATTTTGCGTTCTGGTCTTCGCCGAAGGCCAATACAGATGATCGAAACCCAATACATTATCCAGGATGAATAGGAAAATACCTTTATATTTTACATTATAAACTGTTGACTTAAAATAACAGGCATTATATGTACAAATCTTAATACAGATAGGCTGTAGATGCAAATTTCGTTTTAACCACGTCACGGCGGTTTGCGGTATAAAACAGATTTCTATCGATTTTTCAATTAAATCTGCTTAACTAGTATATTAAAAATCTTAATATTTAACAAAACTGCATGATTTTCTCATCTGACCTAAGGGCCTGTGAGAGCTATTGCCATCGCTTTGCGCCCATCGTCCGTTAGCGTTTAACATTTTCATCTTCTCTGAAACCAATGAAGCAAATTCAACAAAATTTTAAAGGAAAACTGTTCTCTGTTCTGTTCTGTTCTGTCCCTTTATATCCACCCACTATCCGGAGAACACACAGCACATTCTGTGTTACTTAGTGTTACTGCGTTGAATATGTCTCAAATCCAATGTTCGTGCTCAGTCCGTTGTAGCAAATACTCGCAGATTAAATATAACTTAAAATAGCTGCTACATTACAAGAAGAGACGAGCACTCTGTAGGCTACAGTGAGGTCAGGTATATCATATTCAACACAGAAAATAAACAGTTAATATGTATATGTTAGTGGGTAACTGTAGTCACACTCTATTGACAAGAGCCACAATGTTAATTTCTCTACTTCCTATATTGAAGAATATTACATCTTGCCACATCCAAAGCATATACCAATTCTCTATTTATATTTTCTATATCTACGTGTGGCTTATATGGTATACATGGAAAATCAGAGCAATCCAAAATTGATTGGGTTATGTTGCTAGTATTATCAAGAGAAGCAGAACATTCGATTTTATCTAAGGAGCCATAAAGCAGATGTTGTATTGAGTTTATAAATTTCTGTCGGACTGTACTGAGACATTCACAGTGACCTAAAAAAAACTCACGATCTTCTAAACCATTATCACACAGCGGATAATCTGGTTTAACTTCATATTGATTAAAGATTAGACTGTAGTGTATAGGTACCAAGAAGCAATCTTGCCTTAATAGTTGCTTTAGAAATAGATATTTTCTCACAACCTGCAGCTTCTTAAATTAAACGTTTATAGCCAAAACAAAATGATCCATGCAGTGTTCAGATATTTCAACGTACTTTTGGTATTTGCTTCACAAATTAATTTCTCTTCCCGATACCTGTGAACAGCCTTGTAAACAGTGGTTTTCATAAACTGCCCATTTCAATTGCAAAAGGCTGACAAAAAGCATGGGCGCCAGCACTGAACATAGTTTAAAATTGAACTCTATAGAAAAAAATATCATCTACTCTGAAACAACTGAAGCATTTAACTGTATTGGAATAATGTATGGAGGGTCCTTTGCAAAGGCTACTTATTTTATTTGGATTGGACAAACATGGCTGCCAGTGGAGAATAAAGCTTAACATATGACCCTAAGGGAAAACATTTTTTTCATCACCTGTATAAATGCCAGTTGCCCAAAACTTCAGGCCAAATTGAATATTAAGAATTCATTTTATTGACTATTTCGAGTTTTGATATACTACTTAAACAGATGTAACTGAAAATTCGCATACCCACTTGGCGTGGTAAAATGATATTGCATCTACAGTCTGTATTAAGCCCACTAGGACATAAGGTAGAGACTCGAACCCTTCGAATGGAACTTGGAGCTGTGAAAGTGGAGGCTAGAGCCCTTTTGCTGGAGTCTGGAGCCCTATTGTTGGAGTCTGGAGCCCTAGTCTTGGAGCCCAGAGCCCTTGTGTTGGAGCCAGGAGCCCGGAGCCCAGAGCCCGTGTTATTCTCAAAGTATTGGGTTTTGATCACCTGTATTGGCCCTCGGCGAAGACCTCAACCCAATATAACTCGAAATGGGCATTATTCAGAATTCATAACAAAAATGCCCATTTAATAACACTATAGTAATAAATTTTAAAAAAATTATGGAAAGTGAAAGAGCAATTATAATGCCCCTTCCTGGAGACGACCTATCAGTTTCGGAATATTGCATTTGCCTTATTCATGTATTCCTCGCAGTTTTACTTTTCATCTGGAATATGGTATGGAAGATCTCTGGTCTAATTAAACCAAATTTACAGTTTACTACTTTTCTGGTTTCTGTTACGTACACAGAAGCAAGAGAAACGAATGACCATTTCGACTGAATACAGTAACTTGATTATTGTTGTAAATTTAAGTTCTGCACTTTGGCAGTTTTCGTCAAATTATGTCTAATCACGTAATATTTAGTTTCAGTTTTTCACAGAATATAGTTTTTTGAAAAGGCGTGAACAAATATCAAATGCGAGTAGAGGAGGGGAGGGAATAAACAGAGGGGTCACTAGCTCACACTTATCTTTCCCTCCTCCCACTCCACTCTCCTTTTAAAACACATGTTACACCTACAGACTAATCCTTATCCCTCACTTCCCACACTTCTATTCACCTATTCTATAACTTTCTACCCATCTTCTCTCTGCTTTCATTTTACAGACACATCCTCTCGTAGAGTATGCTTATACGCATCCATGTCCGTTGAAAATATAAGTGCACAAATATCTCAGAAAAGAACAAAACTTAATCATTTTAAGTGTAAATCCGCACTTCACAATTTTAATTCAAGAACAAATAGCCATTGTGTGTGGAAAACTTGAAATACACCGTCTTATCAAGCCTTCCAAAAAAGGGGGGTTGGATTTTCGTCGATTTTCGTTTTTTTTTTTTTTTTTTTTCNGCAGAAATTTTGAAATATTTTCAGAAAAAGGGTGTTCCATCCATCGGAGTTATCTCCCCCTCCGGATCCTCTAGTTAGATACTTTATTCTCTGTGCTCATTATTGTATGTATATCTTGATTCCTTTAATAAGTACAGGTTCTTGGTACAAAACCATAAACAATGCGGCATAATAATGTATGAGGCATGAAGTTTGTCCACACAGTTTGCCTACAATGATCGGCGGCCAACATGACCTGGCTTCCTCGAATAAGACAGAATAATGAAACTCCCCTATCCACAAAAAAGTTTTGTCGTTGTATGTACATTACATCCTATGAAACGGAAACGAAAATCTAAAACATGTATATGAAAGTAAAAACTGGATTTACGGAAATTTATATGGTCATAAGGCATGATTTAATCTAAAAAAATGGGTAGGGGCAGGAAATTTAGCCTTCTTCTGTAAAATAGAAACGATTTTGACAAAAAATGAACTGATTGATATGGAAAGCCATAACTAATAAGTATATTTGTTTCTTAAAATATTATCCTTTTATCCAAGGTTTTTCGCATCTCGTTCCATGAGGCTTAAAAGTTTTGAGTTGATGTATTAAGAACCGTTTTCGTGTTTGGCTTTCTTTGTCGGTCCATGATTGATTGACCTCAACCATTTGGAATTTCAGTGTATGCAAAGTATGCCCAATTGATCTAAGATGACGGGTACGTGGGACTTTTCGATTTTTAGTATAAAAAGAGCGGTGATTGTTCCATCCTAAATTAAAGGGTGTTGATGTTTCCCCTATGTACTGCATTTTGCACGGTTCACATGTCAGGATGTAATGCAGTTTGAAGACTTGCAGTTGGAATTTGCATAGACTGTGTATTCTTCCTCGGTCACCTCGCTCCTAAATTTAAATTCAGTGATTGCTGATTTGCAACACTAACTATGGCTGCGTCCACAAGGTTTAAACACGCCTGGAATCGTTGGGGGTATTTTTTTTTCAGATTTTGGAATTTACAAGAATGTCACAAAAAACTCTGTGGTCACCGGAATGCCATAACTGGTGGTTCTGGAAATATTTTGTTCAACTTTTGATCGTTTTCAATCAGCCCCCCCCCCCAAATGTTTTTTTATGATTGATGACAATTTTCTCAAATCAGGATGGTAAGTTGTGACTAATGGGATTCTCAGATTAATGGATTTCTTTTCTTTGTAACTTTAAAGTGAGTCCCTTGTAATAGTATTTACTTTATCGAAGGCTTTGGTAATCACGCCGTCGTCATAACAAAGATTGAGAAGCTCTCCGAGTCGATGTTTCTGTAGATTTTCAGCGGAACAAATTCTTTTAATGCGAATTGCCTGGCTATACGGTATGCTGCGAGTGCAGTGTCTAGGGTGCCAGCTTTTTGGTTGTCTTAGTATGAAGGTCAGTTGTCATAATACCATCTTTAATGGAGGTGGTAGTATCAACAAATGAGATTTTCGTGGGTGATTATTCGTGCGTGAATTTGATAGAATGATGGAAATTATTACAGAATTCAAATTCACAGAGATGTTCGTCTGTATCAATCCACTTCATCAATATCATCAATGAAGCGGTACCGCGACAATGGATTATATGGAGGAGACAAAAGTTTTTTTTTTAATTTACCCATTAAAATGTTGGCATACGACGGTGCCATCTTTGTGCCCATGCTAGTACCATTGACTTGAAGATAATTGTCATTATTGAAAATGAAATTATTGTGCTTTAGAACTAGCCGCAGCAGCTTGACAAGGCACTCAGTAGGTGGATACTTGTCTTGTCTTGTGTTCCATACTTCTTCACATGCAGCAATTCCATCGTCCTATGGGATGTTTGTGTATAAAGATGACACTTCCATAGTAACTAGCAACGTATTTGGAGGTAACGGGTTAAAAGATTGCATTTTTTTTCAAAATAATTTGTTGTCTCCTGTAACGACAAACCTTTTTTGTGATAAGAAGATTAGTATCAGATTTCATATTCAGACGCCATCATCATTCGCTTTAGAAAAGTTCTTTGTGAACTGGTGAATTGAAACGTCGCGTCTTTTTTTAGGTTTTTATTATATGATAGTATAACATTTTAGTGTTATTTTAATTATAACTAAAAGACAGTTATATTTCTTTTTTTCATTTGTAATTGTATCGATCCTAGTCAACAAGGCTGTTTGTTGTAACCTATAGACATTTTATTAGCTCACCTGGCCAAAGGCCATGTGAGCTTTTGCCATCACACGGCGTCCGTCGTCCGTCTGTTAGCTTTTATTCAAAGATCTTCTTCTCTGAAACTACTGGGCCAATATTAACCAAACTTGGCCTGAATCATTACCAGGGTATGCACTTTAAAGTTTGTGATTTTATGTCCGTAGACTAAACAACATGGCCGCTGTAACTGAAAATAGAACATAGGGGTAAATTTCTGTTTTTTTTTTTGTTTTTTTTTCGCAAATAACTCAAAAACCGTTACAGATATCAAAAATCTGACAGGAATAAAAATAGATCAGCATGATGAGATCTACCCACCCTGCAATTTTGGAGAATAGCCGATAATCGGTCTTGGAGTTATTGCCCTTTTCCGCAAAATTTCCGATTTTTTTTTTTTTTTTTTTTTTGTTACTTTTCGTCTTATATATTGAAAATGATAGAAGATAGGTGTAAAGTTTAAATAACAAAAATGGTCAGCATAATAAGATCGACACGTCCTGCAATTTTGTAAAAGTCTGACGACCCATATAGGAGTTATAGCCCTTTTTTTGTTGAATTTTCACGATTTTTATATGTTTTTACTTTTATTTCAAAAACTATTTGTGATAGAGGTTAAGTTTGAATTGCAAAAGTGTTAAGCTTATCGAGGACTACAATTTCTACAGATGTCGAGCAGGTTCGCATCTCATCCAAGATGGCCGCCAGCGGGGAACATAGTTTAACATAGGGACCCTATGGGAAAGGCATTCGAAGATCTTTTTCTCAGAAACTACAGAGCCAATTGGAACCAAACTTGGTCACAATAGTCCATTAGCGATCCACTTCATAGTTTGTGATTTTTATGTTCATACCTCATCCAAGATGGCCGCCAGCGAAGAACATAGTTTAACATAAGGTCCCTATGTGAAAATGCATTCAAAGATCTTCTTCTGTGAAACTAATGAGCCAATATGAACTAAACTTTGTCACAATAATCCATTGGTGTGATTTTTATGTTTGTACATCATCCAAGATGGCAACCAGCAAAGGTTAATAGTTTAACATAAGGACCATATCTGAAATGCATTCAAAGATCTTTGAAACTATTCGGCCAATTGGAACCAAACTTGATCATTAGGATAAAAAAGCATGGATGTAGCGTTGCTCGACAATTAGCAATGAATTCCGCTCAAACCGGTGCTAGGGGCCGTCTTGAACTTGCTATGAGGTATGAGTAAAGCTCATTGTTGAAGGCCTCATGGCGACTTCAAGATTAAGAACAACAATAAAAGCGTTGTTCCATTGCTTATTTACCATGTATTTGTAGAGACTTTGTCTCATTTGCATTTACTCCATATCCCTTCATTGATAATTTTAGACTGAGGTTTGTCTCTCCTGCAGTGTGGAGTCCGTAAAAAGATTCCCCGTGAGAGAGATGTATGCTCTATATACATTTCAGTTATGGTGTACTTGTTCTTGAGAGAATCTCTCATATGGATATGATATCACACTTTCATGTTTTGGCCTTTTTATTTTTTGTAATCTGAAATTGTAATTCTGACCACCTGTTTATTGTGCCCACATCTCATAATTTTATTTTGCCAAGTTTTCTTACAATTGGCTCGATGAGTGCCCTGTGGTTGTTTAAATGTTGTGATCGTCTTCTGTCTTCTTTTTGTCGGGCAGTGGATGACAGCGATTGTAAGAACACTTCGCCAGTTAACTTTAAGTTTGTTGACGATCCCGCATCCATGGATCATTAGGATAAAAAAGCATGGATGTAGCGTTGCTCGACAATTAGCAATGAATTCCGCTCAAACCGGTGCTAGGGGCCGTCTTGAACTTGCTATGAGGTATGAGTAAAGCTCATTGTTGAAGGCCTCATGGCGACTTCAAGATGAAGAACAACAATAAAAGCGTTGTTCCATTGCTTATTTACCATGTATTTGTAGAGACTTTGTCTCATTTGCATTTACTCCATATCCCTTCATTGATAATTGGTTACAAAAGTCCATTGGTTGTCGCCTTTAAAGTTTGTAATTTTTATGTTCATACCTCATCCAAGATGGCTGCCAGGTGGAAACATAGTGTAACATAGTGACCCTATCTGAAATGCATTCAAAGATCTCTGAAACTACTGAGCCAATTGGGTACCAAACTTGGTCACAATAGTCCTTGGGTGGTTTCCTTCAAAGCTTGTGACTTAAGTATGTATGTCAGAAACTGTAACATCGAGTGAACTGATGTATAGTATGGCTAATAATGCCATTAATGGATGGTCTCTTGGTGACAATGAATAAAACCAGTCACCAGGTGAGCGATAAAGGCTCATGTGAGCCTCTAGTATATATTTAAACCCTTGTGGTGACGTTTTCAATTGTCTTAACTGTGGATTCTTTTTAAAGAATCCACGGCATCCCCTCTATTGTTATCTCCAAATAAAAGATTATAAACGTCCCGAGGGAAATGACTGTTTACTACATGCCACTGCAACGAGATTGCATGATTAAACATTTTTTTTTTCTTTTCTTTTTCTTTTAATTCAGATGTTGTGAAACCTTCATTAATCACGCATTATTGGATTTGTTTGTTTGTTTCTTTTTCTTTTTTTTGGGGGGGGGGGGGGGGGGGGTGCCATTTACACCCTAGCCTGGAGATATTTTGGCCAGGCTTTTTTTATTGAATGGGTAAGAGCTAGATTATTTTCAGCCAACATTCAACCCCACCTGAAGGTATATATATATATATACAGCACGTGTTATACTAGTATATAATACATTGGATTCTGTAATTGTTATATATATATAAAGTTGTCTATTTTAAGTACACAACACGTGTTATATAAAACACAGTAGATTCTGTAATTATATTTAACAGATTGCTAGATTAGATGAAATAATTATTATACTTGTCAATAGTTTTAATCTTAATCTAAAAATGGCATTTTAATTAACATTCTATAAATCATCTGACAGACATATTGAATTAATTGGTTGGCCCATAACTGAATTCGAATATTCAACTCTTTGTACATCTTCGCCCAGCATGTTAATCAGAGGTGATACCCCTAGACTATCTCCAGTTCCTCAGAATACTAGATGAAATGAAATAATTAGCGTCCGTTTAAAAAAGGATGTAAATTTTTTACTCTCTCAAAGTGTCTCTAGAGTATTTCATTTTTATAAAATGGGAAAATAAAAAAATCCCACCGCCGCACGTTTCAATATGCGCGCTAAGAGGTATTTGTCTATATCCAGCCTCCCGGACTCGCTGACGGTGAACTCTAATTCGTTCCGGTATGCAATTTCCGGTCTGTCCGATGTATATCCATTTCATTTCGATCATTTGATACAACATATTATGTTGGTACTTTAACAGTTCACTTTGCATTTGTATATATTTTTGTTCCATCTTTAGCGGTAATCAGTGGCGGTAATATAATGACCGGAATGCATATATTTGCAAGTGCTGCAGCATTTTTCTTTGCACGGAGACACTACTGGGTTTTCATTAGCATGTTGGTCAAACCTTGGTTTTGTCAATAACCTTATTAAATTTGGTGGTTGTCGCTTACTGTGGATAAGTGTGTTTGGTGAAATCAAATCTTTCGTTTTTTTTACTTTGCGATAGTATTGTCAAATTTATCCTTGCTATGTTAATGATGTCCGGATTACACGGGTTAAATATTAACACAATTGTTTTATATCTTCTTTGTTTTTAGACAGAGTTCTATTTTGTTTAGCCCTTATAGTTGCTATTGAGATTTGCCTAGCACGCTCAATTCCAGTTTGTATAATAGCTAAAGGATATTTCTGTTTTTGGAGAAATTATGATAGTTCCGCAAGTCTTTCATTCCTAAGGTTTTCGTCCATGATTGCCATGCATATTTTGCATGCAAGACAATACGGAATATTCGTTACTAAGTCGTTTATTGTTCGTAACGTCACTTGACGATACTTAGTTACTTATGTATTACTGTTCACCTGAAGACCGTCAATGTAGACGTGAAAGTACTAGTGAGTTAATACAAACTACGGAAATTTTGAATGTGTTGGTAGTGGTGTTTGTACATAAAATGTTCAGCGGGGCTAGTTCCCTCACCTATCCATTTTCTTAGTTTATCATTCAATTATGTTTTGTCGCAAGTCTGGTACAAAAATATCTATGTGTATAAATTGTAATATTGTGTCCAGATAAAAAATCTTTGACGTTCGATGTATGTAATATTTTTTTACGATCAATTAACAGATCGCGAGAGACGTTGAAAAAGCTAGTAGGTCTACCGAAAATTTCGTCATTTGATCAATTTTGGTTTATTATTGCCTCAATATTTCTATAACAATTTTAATTTGATGTTGTTGTGTATCACTTTAGACGTATATATCATCATTTTGTTTGCACAGTATCGTTAATTTTGTTTTCGATCCGACATCCTATAGGTTTGTGCGTTGGCTATCTTTTCAGGCATTTTTATTGCTATTTTTTTTTAGTTAGCTGGTATTATGTTTTCGGATATAATCCGTACAACCAATGAATATGAATTACAACCATTATTTCAAACGTTTAAGATCCATGACACAAAATGAAATCAAAATTGACCACCATTTTTCGAATTTGTCCAATTTTATTTCTAATGGTAAAGTTCCTAAGGGACTTCAAATTAAGTTAACACCACAAACACTAGGTTTAAAATCTAACACATTCCTTCGGCGTTGGAATAAAATTTTAAGTGACTGCACTTTCCGACTTCTCAATCTTTTACTTAATGACATTACCCATCAAAAGAAAACTGTAAGCCGTGAAGTCAAAGACTTATTAAACGATTGTGAAAATAATCTCCAACCTGAAGCTGTCTCTAATATTAAGCAACGCTAAGGTGAAATTACAGAAATAGAAACTAATAAATTACTTAAAAAACAGAGGACAAAATTTAATAGAGATTGAATTCAACCGACCAAGACAACTGTTCAGACAAACAGAAAGAAGACACGGTCACGGTACTTTCAGCAAAAACATCAGTCAATTAAATCCAACGTTGTTGTAAATCTATCTGGCACAAATTGAAGTACAGCCGAAACATCACTGCTATCCAAAGGTTTGAATTTTTGCCCGAATTCTTTAAAAACAAATGTACATGAACTTGAAGAAGACCTTGGTCAATTTGCCAGAAGACTACGAACCAAGGAATATTTTGATTCTAGAAAAGAAGAGAACGAAGAATCATCATCTGATGATGCTGATAGTGATTAAGCTGTCGAGATCCCTAACTTCAATAAAAAGAGTAGTTGGATTCATAAACCGAGCAAAAACACCAGACTCGAATCTCTAATAGATCTGATTAAACCAGATATTAGACAAACTGTAGACATGTTTGTGCTAAAACTGACAATTTGTAAAAAAAGGAACGATCAGGTCTGAAAAATCTAAAATAAAGAACCGATTTAGTTATAAAACCAGCAGACAAGGGTAGTACAGTAGTCATCTTGAACAAGACAGATTATTTACAGGAAGCCGAAAGACAACTTTCCGACAATAGATTTTATAAAAAACTAGAATCTGACCCCATTTATGATTTTGCTAAAAAGATAACCGAAAGCAAAGAGGCTATGCATGAACACGGTCACATTGACACTACTACCTTCAATTATCTTATTCCTGAAGATCCAAAACCTGGTCGCTTCTACCGTCTACCAAACATCCACAAAGAAAACAACCCCGGCAGACCTATTGTTTCAGCTAATAGTCACCCGACAGAAAAGATATCAGAGTTCGTTGATTTCCATCTCAGACCATTTGTGAAGATCTCCCCTCACATATTCAAGATACAACTGACTACCTTAAAAAATGGAACAACTTAATCTTCCAGAGAATACCGTATTAGTCTCCATGGATGTAACTTCACTTGTCACCAACATTCCACATGTAGATGGCATTGCAGCATGCAAAGAAGTTTGGAAAAAAACGTACAGTAAAAGAGCCACCTACTGAATGTCTAGTGGAAATGCTCACATTGGTTCTTAAGCATAATAATTTCACCTTCAATGGAGAGCACTACCTTCAAGTCAGTGGTACAGCTATGGGAACCAAGATGGTCCCATCTTATGCCAACATTTTTATGGGTAGTATTAAAAAAAGCTGCTGTTAACCACACCTAAAAACCACTGTCTTGGTTCCGATTTATTGACGATGTTGATATGAAAAAGATACATACCGAGAAAGAACTGGACGATTTTTTATCCATGCCAATTCTATTCACCCCTCTATCAAATTTACCCATGAAGTGTCAAAATCAAAAATATCCTTTCTTGATACTACCACCACAATCAAAGGGGGATTAATTTCCACGGGCATATATTCAAAACTAACAAACAAACATCAATATCTGTCTCCATCAAGTTGCCACCCTAAACACTGTTTAATAGCATAACATATCGCCAAGCCATCAGAGTAAAACGCGTTTGCTCATCTGATTACACCACTAACCAAAAACTTGGGGACTACAGACACCATCTAAAATCAAGGGGGTACTCTGACAAAGTCATACAAAAGGGGTTCAATAGAGCATGTCAGGTCACCAGAGACGAGCTAATTCAATACAAAGTTAAGTAAGTAAATTCCCTTTGTTCTCACGTATCATCCTTCGCTGGCAAACGTTTCGAGCTTGGTCCGACATCACTGGAAGGAAATTGAAAAAATGCAAACAACTATCGAAAATGTTCCTTTAACCTCCTATTATTGCTTTTAGACGACCAAAAAGCATTAAAGATACTTTGGTCCGAGCGAACCTTCCCCAAAACTCGTCACCACTTGGCCAATGCAAACCTTGTGATGATAGAAGGTGCAAGTGTTGTCAGCAAATGCAACAAACACAAACATTTATTAGCAAAAAAACGGGCAAGGTATACAAGATGTTCTGCAATGTAAATTGTAAGACACCTAATGTCGTATACCTCATTGACTGCCAGGTCTGTGGTCTACAGTATGTTGGTGAAAGTGTCCAACCGTTCAACAAAAGAATGAATGGACACCGCAGTGACCTCACCAAAAAACCATTTCTGCCTGTCACTCAACATTTCAAATTACCTGGGCATTCTTTGGAAGATTTTTCAAGATCAAAAGTGACAATCATTGATCATGTACGGGGTTGGAGCGATAAACAGAGACAATCGAGAGAAAGCTTCTGGAGTAGAGAGTTATGTGCATTACATCCGGATTGCATTAACAAGAAATCGTAGTAATGTGTTTTTCATTCCGTTCATTTAAGTATTCATTTTCATAGTATTTGTTTATATATTTATTTAAGGAGTGGTGTTTGTACATAAAATGTTTCCCTACCCTACCGATTTTCTAAATTTATCATTCAATTATGTTTTGTCGCACGTCTGGTACAAAAATATCTTTGTGTATAAATTGTAATATTGTGGTCAAAATCTTTGACGTTCGATGTATGTAAAGAATTTTTTACGATCAATTAACAGATCGCGAGTGACGTTGAGAAAGCTAGTAGGTCTATCGAAAATTTCGTCATTTGATCAATTAAGGTTTATTATTGCCTAAATTTTTCTATAAACGGAGTCTATTTGGCTTAGAAAAAGTCTATTTTGTTTCAGAATGAGCTTTTCCTGGATTTCAGTTGCTAAAAATTTAGTCCGCTAAGATTTTAGTAAATTTTCTACGATGAAAATCGAGGAAAAACTCATTCTGAAACAAAATAGACTTTTTAAAAAACCAAAATTGGCTCCGTTATACAAAATCAACATCACAAAATAATATTACCGAACTTCACACGTTTATAACTTCTTTATTTCTCAACGGATCTTCGTCTAATTGGGCTCATTGGAAAGCGCATTCAATTATCCTTCATTTTGTGTACAAATCTTGCGCCCTGCACAAGCAGGTCTGAGCGTCTCAGACCAAAAGGTCCCTATATTTCAAAATGAGTAGCATTTTGTCATTAAAAGTTGCATTTTCTATATAAATCCCAACGCTTTCTTTCTCCTACCCGCATAACCAATTGACAACAAGGCAAACAAAAAGAAACAAACCCGCTACAAAAAAAAAGACCAACAGAAATCAAACAAACTTTAAAAACTCAAATACAGGCAAACTATGGACCATTTGGTCTGAGCGCGGAGCATAGCGTAGTGCTCAGACAAGGTAACGTAAATACAAGATTTGTACAAAAAAATGAAAAAAAATTGAACGCGCTTTCCAACGAATCCAATTTGACCAGAATCCGTTGAGAAATAAAGAAGTTATATACGTTTATATACTGAGTCAGACCCTCCCCCTTTTTATTTTCTAACATTATTTTGACAAATATTTGTTTAAAAAACCTCCACACACTATGCAAAGGTCAAAATTATGCAGCCTGTTACTATCAATTACACAAAACCAACCGCAAAATACATTTAGAATGAATTTATAAGAACCATTAGAACTGCAACGGAGTCTATTTGGTTTAGAAAAAGTCTATTTTGTTTCAGAATGAGCTTTTCCTGGATTTCAGTTGCTAGAAATTTAGTACGCTAAGATTTTAGTAAATTTTCTACGATGAAAATCGAGGAAAAACTCATTCTGAAACAAAATAGGCTTTTTCCAAACCAAATAGACAGCGTTATACAAAATCAACATCACCAAATAATATTACCAAACTTCAAACGTTTATTACTCTTTATTTCTCAACGGATCTTCGTCAAATTGGGCTCATTGGAAAGTGCATTCAATTATCTTTCATTTTTTGTTCAAATATTGCGCCCTGCACCAGCAGGTCTGAGCGCTTTGTGCTCATACCAAAGAGTTCGTATATTGCAAAATGAGTACCATTTTGTGATTAAAAGTTGCATTTTCTATATAAATTCCAAAGCTCTCTTTCTCCTACACGCATAAACAATTGACAACAAGGCAAACAAAACAAAAAAAAGAAAAAAAAAACAACCGCCCCTACAAAAAAAAGGCCAACAGAAATCAAATAAACTTTAAAAACTCAAATACAGGCAATCTATGGACCAATTGGTTTCAGCGCGGAGCGTAGTATAGTGCTAAGACCCGGTAACGTAAACGCAAGATTTGTATAAAAAATATAGAAAATTGAACGCGCTTTCCAACGAGTCCAATTTGACCAGAATCCGTTGAGAAATAAAGAAGTTATAAATGTTTGAAGTTCAGCCATTTAAATTTAACTGAGTCAGACCCTCCCCCTCTTTATTTTCTAACATTATTTTGACAAATATTTGTTTAAAAAACCTCCATACACTGTGCAAAAGTCAAAATTATGCAGCCTGTCACTATCAATTACACAAAGCCAACCGCAAAATACATTTAGAATGAATTTATCAGAACCATTAGTAATGTAACGGAGTCTATTTGGGTTAGAAAAAGTCTATTTTGTTTCAGAATGAGCTTTTCCTGGATTTCAGGTGCTGAAAATTAGTCCGCTTAGATTTTAGTAAATTTTCTGAAAAACTCATTCTGAAACAAAATAAACTTTTTCCAAACCAAATAGACTCCGTTATACAAAATCAACATCACCAAATAATATTACCAAACTTCAAACGTCTATAACTTCTTTATTTCTCAACGGATCTTCGTCAAATTGGGCTCATTGGAAAGTGCATTCAATTATCTTTCAGTTTGTCTACAAATATTGCGCCCTGCACCAGCAGGTCTGAGCGCTTTGTGCTCATACGAAAGAATTCCTATATTTCAAAATGAGTACCATTTTGTGATTAAAAATTGCATTTTCTATATAAATTCCAACGCTCTCTTTCTCCTACACGCATAAACAATTGACAACAAGGCAAACAAAAAGAAACAACCGCCCTTACAAAAAAAGACCAACAGAAATCAAAGAAACTTTAAAAACTCAAATACAGGCAATCTATGGACCATTTGGTTTCAGCGCGGAGCGTAGCATAGTGCTCAGACCCGGTAACGTAAACGCAAGATTTGTATAAAAAATGATAGAAAATTGAACGTGCTTTCCAACGAGTCCAATTTGACCAGAATCCGTTGAGAAATAAAGAAGTTATAAACGTTTGAAGTTCAGCCATTTAAATTTAACTGAGTCAGACCCTCCCCCTTTTTATTTTCTTACATTATTTTGACAAATATTTGTTTAAAAAACCTCCACACACTGTGCAAAGGTCAAAATTATGCAGCCTGTTACTATCAATTACACAAAGCCAACCGCAAAATACATTTAGAATGAATTTATAAGAACCATTAGTACTGTAACGGAGTCTATTTGGTTTAGAAAAAGTCTATTTTGTTTCAGAATGAGATTTTCCTGGATTTCAGTTGCTGAAAATTTAGTCCGCTTAGATTTTAGTACATTTTCTACGATGAAAATCAAGGAAAAACTCATTCTGAAACAAAACATACTATCAATTACACAAAACCAACCGCAAAATACATTTAGAATGAATTTATAAGAACCATTAGTACTGTAACGGAGTCTATTTGGTTTAGAAAAAGTCTATTTTGTTTCAGAATGAGCTTTTCCTGGATTTCAGTTGCTAAAAAGGAGTAGAGGCTGTAAGGCCCAAAATCGGCTCCAAGTTATTTAAAAATTCAAACTGTTAATATAATGATGATTTGTAGCCGTTGCAACGCCCATAAAGACAAATAAAAAACAAAACTTTTCAGACGTAAATGAATAGTGATTACGTCATAATCACTTCTCAAACTCGTGCACTTTGGTGGAAATCGTCAAAAAATGGTAAAATAGTAATGTTTTTCTTTGAAAATGAACATCTCCGCATGCTTGCCCCAATCAAAAAATTTTATGACGAGTTGGCTTGCTTCTTAATTAAACGTACAAAAATATCTATTTGGGGCAAGCTTGTGGAGATATCTAAATAGATCTGTTTGTTTAATTCAAATACACACTTTCTTGAGTATTCTAGATTTTTGTTTCTGTTTTATGTTGAGATTTCGATGTATACTGGTCGTGGTACGTATCAACAAAATATAATCGGTGACGTCTCAGTTAAAACTTGGATTGAAATGAATGTAAATACCACGATAATGGAACCCACGATATAATGAGAACCTAGTATACGGCATCTTTGAAAAAAAAATCCAGAAATACTTTGGTTACGATTTTTGTCACCAAGTATTGTGTTTACATTGGTTACTTTGGCTATAAATAGCGTAAACGTCTGCAGCTTTAAATATTATTTATTAAGCCGATTGATATTTGAAGCTATCTGCATTCAAAAAGATGTGATACTAGTAGGCAAGCAATTTTTGAATGATATACTCAACCTACAGAAGTCCAGAGACAGAGTGGATGAATAAGATTAAAATCGAAGCAGACTTGCGTCAGGCACAGGCACTTGCTACCGGCCAAGAAAAAAAAATGTTTACTATCAAATATGAATCTCGGAAAAAAAAAACACGTGTTTTTTTTTCCGAGATTCATATTTGATAGTACACATTTTTTTTCTAGACCGGCAGCAAGTCCCTGTGTGCCAGGGTAGTCACTGCTCGAATCATACTACGCCGAGTATTCTTCTTATTTTGACTCGTCTTTTTCATAATGCTACCAAGCGGAGTCCCATATTAGATCACCCATAATTAGCTGAGTAATGTTTAGCTGAAGGTAAAGTTTTAAATATAAAAAAAGGACTAAATATTGCTCTGAAATGGGATAACATTATCCAATATTACTTTAAACATACATTTGTATACATTTTTTCTCAAACGGCCTAAACATTATTCTCGAATTATCGAAACCGTTTATCGAGAACTCGGCTTACTAGGGGTGTAGATTACTCAAGCCTAGAAAATCTACAAAAAAAACTAAAGAAAAACTAGCACCGGTTTAAGTTTAAATACCACACACGCTACAAATATCTTTAGAATGTTGCCGTGGCTGTAATTATCATGACTGGTAAGCATGGGATAGTGAGTTCAATTCCACCGATTGATCGTTTTTGCTTATTTTTTAATTATCATATCATCATCACATTTTTACACTTAAATATATTTGTTCTGGTCAATGTTTATCATTCATATTTTGAATGAAGTTTTGGTCAAGGAGTATAACGTTTGCGAAATCCAAAATTACATCTTGTTATGTTCTTTCCTTTTTCAAGATCGTGGTTATAGAGTTAGTAGTCCACCTGTATCGGCTTTTATTCGTATGTTTATTATACTATGGAAAACGGGATAGAGAAAGGGAGATTTGGGTATCCACAAACTGGTTTAACCCTACCACTTGCTTTTTGTTAGTGTCGGTACCAAGTCCAGCTATCCTTAATTCCTATCGTTATTTGTGTTTGTCTCTGGTCTGGTTCCCTTATGGATTGTGGCATGTGATTGTAATTTTCGGCCATTTCAGGTGTTCATTGATATCTTGACTTTTAATCGGAGTGCAAGTATATGGAAGCATTTTTTACATACAATGAGCCAAAGATACATATTTCAACTATGATCCACAATGACCGCTTTCGGTGGTCAATGCTAATTATTCCATTTAATGTTTGTGCCTGCTTTTATAGATCCATAGTGTATCTTTCTGTTTAAATCAGTTTTTGTTGTTGTTCTTGTTAGTGGTTTATTTTTGTTTTTTTTCTAACTTAAGATCAACCTCTGAAAACATTGCGATATGGGGTTTCTGTTTGTTAAATGTGTCAATTATTGTTGATGTATCCTATCCTTTTTTATATATATAAACGGGAGTTTGATGCATCATTACATCTGGTTTAACCCACCATGTCATTTATAAAATGCCCGTTCCCAGTCGGGAATATGGCGGCTTGCATAAAATGTTTTATGTTGGGTTTTGTGTTCTCGGTACGTCTTACGGATTTTCCTTACTGGTCTCACCCTCTAATTGATTTGGACTTTTGTTGTCACTTTTATTTTTTCTATTAAATTTTACCCCATAACGACAGAAAAATTGATGATAAAGGGTGTGTTTTACACCCTTCAAAACCTATTGATGCTACGGAAGCCCGTTAGTATCGTAGGAGGTCTTATTTTTAACTTGTTATAACAACTTAGCTAACTTGTGATTACAACTTAGCTAGCTTGTAATAACAACTAATTTACTTGTGATAACAGCTTAGCTGACTTATGATAACAACTTATTAACTTGTGACAACAACTTAGCTGACTGGTGATAACAACGTATTAACTTATGACAACAATTTAGCTAACTTGTTACAACTACTCAGCTAACTTGCGGTAACGATTTAGCTAACTTTTGATAACAACATAGCTACTAGTAATTTGTGATAACAACCTAATTTGATAACTTGTGATAGCAACTTAATAACTTGTTATAACAACTAAGTTAACTTGTTAGAACAACTTAGAAATTATATATAATGACTGGGCTAGGTGAATTGTGATATGTGATTGTGATTTTCCGCCATATTGAGCGTTTCCTGTTACCTTTTCTTGCACAATTTTTACCCCCTTAATCACAAATGCGGTGTGGAGTTGGTAAATCAATTTCCCGTGATTGTGGTGTTTAAGTTTTTTAAAAGATGCAGAAGACGTCAGCAATGACCGTTTTTTTGGAGTTGCAGTGTCATGATAGGAAAAATATTTCTGAAGCTCATGATACAACTTGGATACAATTTGAGAAAGCTTTCTATTAAATCCACGATTGCCCCTTCACACTCAATCGCTCCATTGGCACTAAATCCGGTAGTAAGGCTTGCACCTTTAAAGATATCTAAAATATGCGAATCAATACAAAACCCTAGATACACTACAGCTTCCTTGTATACAAAGGCAATCATGGACTTTCAAAAAGTCAAAATTGCGACACCAGGAAATGTGCCACTTGTCCTTGTCTTGTATAGGAGAATACTGTAAAATCCGATGTCAACGGTGGGAACTTGACCATCAAATTCCCTGTTGACATTTCCCGAAGAATAGGGCACCTAACAATGTATGTTATATTCAGCATGCAATTCAGTGAACTTACTACATAGACACTTAACTGACACGCATTTGCAAAAGTACAATTTATGATGTTTCTTATTTTTAAACTTCTGAAAATGACAAATGAAATACTATTTTTATAAGTATCTACACAAAACATAACTTTTGATTTATAAGTTAAATGTTGTGATATGAAATTTGGAATGAATATACAGAAGACATCCAAATAAATCAAATGATATAGAGTTTGGCTGTTGTTGGTACACTTTTGTGCTCCCCATCTTCAAATATGTTTCATACTTTGAAAGAATAATAAAAGGGTATTGAGTAAATGCAAATAAGACAAGACCCAAACAAATACGTTTTTTAAAACAACTGAGCGACTCTTTTAATGTCAATCTTGAAAACCTCGATTTTCCTAATGCATCTGTTTTGTTGGGGACCAGGGCTTTTGCAACTGCTTTGTATCTGAAAATCCTTTTTCACAAACAACATTTATCCAAAATCTAAGCGAAAATGGTCACATCATGCTATCATTTCAACATTGCAAACCTGTTATGGGCCTGCCCCAAGGGACCTTATTAACCATACTTTATATCAGTAGCATCCTTTATGTGGTATATTTAGACTTGTATCTTATTCAAGCTGGCTACTGGTTAGCGACACATGTTTGTTGAGCTCAGAATCACAGCCGAGAGTACGGAATATTAATTATCTTAAGCCAGCTTTATTACTCTGCTGAGTTTCTAATGGAACATATTTGTAATATCAATGATAATGTGTTGGTAAGGTGAGTTGCAAATGTAGAATATATTATTCCGAATGCCAACAGTGATGAAAATCATCTTTTGAAACCTGTTAACATCGGAAAATCCAGCAAGGTCTTCGGCTGGATTTGAACCCCTGCTTGTTGTCATCTATGGCAACACCGCCTGCACTATGTCCAGCGCCCTAGACCACTCGGCCACCTAGGCTATATAAAAATATAGCTTTCGGTAACCGGGTCATTCCTCCTCGTAGGAAATCTAGAGTTGTAACATAGTACAAGATGAACATCAGATGGGTGGGAGGATAAGGTGATTTTCATCACTGTTGGCATTCGTAATCATATATTCTACCTTTGCAGCTCACCTTACCAACACATTATCATTCATATTATATAGAACTGTGTGCAACACTATTATCTATATTTGTAATATAAATGTCTAAAGATTGGTTAAAATGGCTGAATTAACATGAAAAAACAAATATATGAATGATAAAAGCTTTCGACAATCCTTTGTTTAATTACATAGTTCAAAATGCAATGCCATCTCTTTACAAAATAAGATTTTCGCGGAATAAAGTGATTTTATGGGATATTGACACTGTTTCTTCTGGTGCCCAATTATTGAAGTAGCAATGAACTATCAAACTTTTAGCTGACATTCTTTAAAATAGGCATCATAAGCTGTGTTTTAGGTATAAATGAATGGATTCTGAGATGGGGCCATTAAGGGGCCTTAGAGCCCCCACTCCTTTAGTCCGCTAAAATTTTAGTAAATTTTCTACGATGAAAATCGAGGAAAAACTCATTCTGAAACAAAACAGATTTTTTCAAAACCAAATAGACACCGTTATACAAAATCAACATCACCAAATAATATTACCAAACTTCAAACGTTTATAACTTCTTTATTTCTCAACGGATCTTCGTCAAATTGGGCTCATTGGAAAGTGCATTCAATTATCTTTCATTTTTTGTACAAATATTGCGCCCTGCACCAGCAGGTCTGAGCGCTTTGTGCTCATACCAAAGAGTTCCTATATTTCAAAATGAGTACCATTTTGTGATTAAAAGTTGCATTTTCTATATAAATTCCAACGCTCTCTTTCTCCTACACGCATAAACAATTGACAACAAGGCAAACAAAAAGAAACAACCGCCCCTACAAAAAAAGACCAACAGAAATCAAAGAAACTTTAAAAACTCAAATACAGGCAAACTATGGACCATTTGGTTTGAGCACGGACATTAGCATAGTGCTCAGACCCGGTAACGTAAACGCAAGATTTGTACAAAAAAGTGATAAAAATTGAAGTGCTTTCCAACGAGTCCAATTTGACCAGAATCCGTTGAGAAATAAAGAAGTTATAAACGTTTGAAGTTCAGCCATTTAAATCTCACTGAGTCAGACCCTCCCCCTTTTTATTTTCTAACATTGTTTTGACAAATATTTGTTTAAAAAACCTCCACACACTGTGCAAAGGTCAAAATTATGCAGCCTGTCACTATCAATTACACAAAACCAACCGCAAAATACATTTAGAATGAATTTATAAGAACCATCGGAGTCTATTTGGTTTAGAAAAAGTCTGTTTTGTTTCAGAATGAGCTTTTCCTGGATTTCAGTTGCTAAAAATTTAGTCCGCTAAGATTTTAGTAAATTTTCTACGATGGAAATCGAGGAAAAACTCATTCTGAAACAAAACAGATTTTTTCAAAACCAAATAGACTCCGTTATACAAAATCAACATCAACAAATAATATTACCAAACTTCAAACGTTTATAACTTCTTTATTTCTCAACGGATCTTCTTCAAATTGGGCTCATTGGAAAGTGCATTTAATTATCTTTCATTTTATGTACACATATTGCGCCCTGCTCCAGCAGGTCTGGGCGATTTGTGCTCATACCAAAGAGTTCCTATATTTCAAAATAAGTACCATTTTGTGGTTAAAAGTTGCATTTTTTATATAAATTCCAACGCTCTCTTTCTCCTACACGCATAAACAATTAACAACAAGGCAAACAAAAAGAAACAACCGTACCTACAAAAAAAAGACCAACAGAAATCAAATAAACTTTAAAAACTCAAATACAGGCAAACTATGGACCATTTGGTTTGAGCGCGGACATTAGCATAGTGCTCAGACCCGGTAACGTAAACGCAAGATTTGTACAAAAAATGATAGAAAATTGAACGCGCTGTCCAACGAGTCCAATTTGACAAGAATCCGTTGAGAAATAAAGAAATTATAAACGTTTGAAGTTCAGCCATTTAAATTTATCTGAGTCAGACCCTCCCCCTTTTTATTTTCTAACATTATTTTGACAAATATTTGTTTAAAAAAACCTCCACACACTGTGCAAATGTCAAAATTATGCAGCCTGTCACTATCAATTACATAAAACCAACCGCAAAATACATTTAGAATGAATTTATAAGAACCATTAGTACTGTAACGGAGTCTATTTGGTTTAGAAAAAGGCTATTTTGTTTCAGAATGACCTTTTCCTGGATTTCAGTTGCGAAAAATTTAGTCCGCTAAGATTTTAGTAAATTTTCTACGATGAAAATCGAGGAAAAACTCATTCTGAAACAAAACAGACTTTTTCCAAACCAAATAGAGTCCGTTGTATTCTTTTTTATATATCAAATTAAGTATTTGACTGTTCCCAGTGACTTTCAATGTTATTTTTGTATAAAACCGTTATCAAGATTGAATTCGTTTCGTTTCATCGGAAAATTTCAATTATCTATTAATCTATTGATTATTTTGCATATCATTAAATGACGAGTTCTTTCTCGTCAATTGACGAATTGTATTCGTCAGATGACGAGTACCTGGACATGAACTGTTATGGACGTGAATCGATTCGTCCCGTCCCGTCCCGTCCCGTCCCGTCACGTTCCCGTCAGCGATCCGTTCACACCCCGTCAGCAATCCGTTTCGCGTTCGTCAAACGGTAAGGGCTACGTTGCACAGTACTGTATCGATGCCCGCAATACTTGAACTTGCTCTAATTTAACCTAAAATATATCAGAAAAGGCAGATTTGCGCCATTCCATATTATATCGATGCCCGCAATACTCCACCTTTCTGTATTTTAACATAAAACATATAAGAAAAAGAAGATTTCCATCATTTGATATTATATTGATGCCAGCAATACTCCAACTTTCTGTAATTTAACCTAAAATATATATAAAAAGGCAGATTTTTCCATTGATAATACTAGTATATCGATGCCCGCAATACTTAAACCTGCAATGATGTAACCTAAAATATATAACAAAAGGCAGATTTTCTTCATTCGATATTATATCGATGCCCACAATGGGAAAAGGCAGATTTTCTTCATTCTATATTATATCGATGCCCGCAATACTTCAACTTGCTGTAATTAAACCTAAAATATATAACAAAATTTTTTAAAGGCAGATTATCTTCATTCGATATTATATCGACGCCTGCAATATTTCAACTTGCTGCAATTTAACCTAAAATATATAACAAAAGGTAGATTTTATTCATGAATAGTATATAAGCCCAAAACATGTATATGTTAATATATTAATATTTTTTGAAGTTGTAAAGTTGCAGCTGTGAAAACCTATATTGTCTTTTAAAAAATAGAAACAACGGCAGTAGAATACCGAAGGAACAAAGGGGTGAAATTCACAAAAATCGAAGTCCAAAGACAGGGCAAAAACGAGAACACAGAAAACAATGACGCCAGACAGACACAAAGCACAGAACCAGAAACCAAAACATTCAGAACAAAGGCACTCACAGTGTGAACTCAAGTGAAACTGAGAGTGACATCAGGTGCTCCGGAAGGGTAAGCATGTCCTGCTCTGTTAACAGCACCCGTCACACTGTGAGTGATTCAATCCGGGAAAATGTCAAAGTCGGTAGTCAAATCCGGGAAGACGTGAATCTAGCTGAAAATGTCCACTTTCATTTGGGATACTGACACGTCATATCTTTCAATGATGCTATGGTGACGGCCATAGAATTTCTTGAGGGATGAAGTTAACAAATGTTGAACAAATGAGGGGGCGACCAATCGATTATATGGGGTTGGGATTGGACGATTTTATAAATAATTATAATTTAATCTTGGTCCAGCTGGGATTTATATGAATCCCAGGTCCCAGCGAAAAAAAAATAAATATTTTAATCCTACTTGTCGCGGAAATAAATTATTTATTTGTTTGAAATTTTCATGAAAATACATAATTTTTCTAGGCAAAGAAAACGGGCAAAGACATCTATAAAATGTGGACTTTTGAATGAAAGTAGTGAACGCACGTTACAAGATACACGCAATGAACGAAGAACGTTACACGACACACGCACACGCTTTACACGATGAATGCACCCCGGGGAGTGTACACGATGCACACGGTGAGCGCTCAAAATTTGGGAATGTTGAACGTTTCCATTGCTGTAACATTAAAGCAGTCAGGGCTCTATGACAGGTCAGAGCAGTCAGGATTCTATGACAGGTCAGAACAGTCAGGGCTCTACGAACAGAACAGTTCAAAGCAGTCAGGATTCTATGACCAGAACAGGTCAGAGCAGTCAGGGCTCTAGAACAGTTCTAAAGTTAACTTAGAGTATCTTTTATGACTGGTCTAAATTAACTTGAAAACGGTCTTAGAAGAGCTTTTATGACTGGTTCAAGTTAACTTGGCGAGAGGTTATGTCTGCACCCTACTGTACATATTAACAATATCTTTCTTGTGTGTATATTTTCAAGTTACCTCCCGAACATGCTAAAAATAAGCAATTCCAGTATTGTTGAAGTCAAATGATGTTTGAATGTTTTCGATTGTAAAAAAATACAGAATGTACCACTAAATGAATTCAGGTGTATGAAATAATTACAAATTTTGAAATGTTTATTTTTGCACAACATACGTATTGATATAATTGCAGATGTACTGGAGGGCAAAAACTTAAATATAAATAGAAAATGAGAAAAAATCAAAGGATAACAATCTTCAAGTAGTGAAGGAAAAAAATCTGTAGTGGACAGAAGTGATGACTACATTCCAAAAGACAAAAAAAGTATGATATGGGGAATGTCCAGTTATCACTTAAAGCGATCTGAAACTGATGAATCTATCAGACTCTGAACGTATTGGTTGAAACTTTACTTTCAATTCAAGGACTGAAACTACGAGCCAAAAAGGTACTATTCATACCAGGAACAGTGATTTTTGCACTGTGATTCATTGTTAGGTACTGTTGGAATACTGCAAAAAAAAAAGAGGAAAAAAGAAAAGAAAACTATAAACTACTGTCCAGTACTTTGTTAATCCGTTCTTATATTGATGGCTAATAATTCAGATGCCAAGATAAAAAGAAAAGGTGATAAAGGACAACCTTGACGAACGCCTCTCTCTATGTCAAAACTATCGGAACTATACCCGTTATTTACTACACAACTTGAAATATTAGTGTATAAAACTCTTACCCATTTTCTAAACACATCACCAAAATTAAATGTTTCTAACGCTTTTTGGATGAAAGACCACTCTATTGTGTCAAACGCCTTTTCAAAATCAACTAACAGAATAAGCCCCGGATGATTCCCCCAGTTTGTATAAAAAATAACATCCGAAATTAATCGTAAATTATCCCCAATATATCTATTTGTGACGAATCCCGTTTGGTCTGAACAAATAATCTTTGAAAGATGGGGTTTCATCCTTTCAGCTATAACTTAAGCTATAAGTTTGTAATCTAGATTTAACAAAGAGAGAGGGCGCCAATTGGAGAGAACGGTTCGATCTTTATCTTTTTGGGGAATGAGGGTCAAAATTCCACGTCTTTGATCAATTGAGAGTGTTTCTGATATAAAGGAGTATTGGTAACTTTCAAGCAGAAAAACTTTAATATCATTCCAAAAGAATTTGTAAAATTCAGCAGTTAGACCATCTGTACCGGGACTTTTATTATTTTTAAATGTTTTTAAAGCTTTTAGACATTCTGATTCAGTAATATCAGAGTCACAATTGTGTTGCGCTTCATCAGTAATTGTAGGTATAACATCGCTATCGAAAAAACTGGTCACTCCAGTATAATCCTCAACATTCTTTGAAGTGTATAACTTAGAGTAAAATTTTTTCTCTTTATCTAAAATTCCGGCTGAAGAGGTAATATCTTCATCATTTACATACAACTTTGTAATACATTCGGATTTGTAATTACGTTTTTCTAAAGATAGGAAATACTTCGATTGTTTTTCATATCCATCACAATGCTCTGCATGTGACCTTATAATTGATCCAGAGTCTATTTCAGCCGAAATAGAATTAATATCAGTGTCCCTACAATTTAATTTCCATTTTTTTTTTTGTTTTTTCACCAGATTTTCTTCATTCTCTCGTATTTTTCTATTTTTATTTTTTGCAAACTTAATAGTAGCCCCTCTAATTTCACACTTAATTGTGTCCCATTTTAAATTTTTGTCGTTAAGGGTGTCATATTTATTCACGCACTCTGCTAATGTTTTCTTTACAATATCCACGAAGTCTTTGTCCGTCAGTAAGTCAGCGTTAAATTTCCAAAAACCAGGACCCCTTGAGTTAAACTCATTTCCTAAAAGTTTTAAAACAATTTTACTGTGATCAGTCTTAATAGCGGGTTCAATAGAAACATGATGCGCACTCTCTACAAGAAACTCGGATATCAACCAGAAGTCTAATCTACATTGAATTAATGGATGTTTTTGTCTCCATGTAAACAGAAGGTCTTCCGGATGCTTTAATCTCCAGACATCACATACACACAATTCTTCCATGAAGCTGTGAAGTTTCGACATATAAGTCCATGGGATATTTTGAAGCGATCCCCCCTTTTTTTATCTAGATCCAAATTCAGAATTGTATTAAAATCACCCCCTATATCAAGGTTTTTATCTATCATGTCTAATAAAAGCACTCTCAGTTTTTCAAGATAAAGTATTTGATCAATTTTATGATTTTTAGTTGGAGCATAAAAATTAACTAAAACAAATTCAATGTTATCGATTTCAACCCTCAATACAAGATATCTACCATTTTCATCAACAATTTTATCTAATAACTTAAAATCAAAATCATTTTTGAACAAAATAGAAACACCTCTACTATTCATAGTACCGTGAGAAAAATAAATATCTTTACCCCATTCTGTTTTCCATTTATCTTCGCTTTCTTTCGATGTGTGAGTCTCTTGTAAAAAATGAATTTTGTTTAGTTTTTTTCATCCATTCAAACATAGATTTAAGTTTAAAAATCCGAGGTATCATCAGGTGCTCTGGAAGGATAAGCATGATCCTTTCCACGCGTGGCACCCGTCCGGTTTTGTCACATAGGCATATAGATTTTTTCAAACTAGATAAGGGTAAAATAAACCCCATTTCGAAGTCATATCATGGGAATGAAAATTATTTCTAAAGAAACATAATCTACATTGGTTTTAATTATATTTGTTCATTTTTTCCTCTTCGAATATTTGTCATTTCATTTTACTTGGAGTGCATGAAGTTGTCTTCTAATGATTTTCATTAAAACGGAACAATTTAAAAGTTAGTCAGGATGTTTCAATTTTTTTTCAATTATGTTTTTACCATATTTATTTTGTATAACAACGGTATCTATTGTTTTGATTTGCAACTTTAAAATACAGTAAATTTTGGGTCAACATGATGGTGTGCAAATATGTCAGCAAATATATCATTAGAGGCCAAAAATGTCAATGATATTTCCTGTTGTCTACAAAAGGACCTGATTGGCATTTTTCATTCAATGTGCAAATTACAACACTGCGGTACAGAAAATGATGGCAATAAATAACAGTGTTTTTGTTAAGCTGTGTTTAAATTGGTGATTACTTGACTTAAAACTATCGTAGATCATTATGGAACACTAGAAAAGCACTAGCGCTGGTTACTCTAATCTAAACTATTACTCCTAGACTGCCTTATATTCAAAATATACGAATTGTAGTTCTGAAACTAGGAAAATGCAAGGAAAGCCCACTGCACAAGGCAATGTATACTTAACATTCTATAAAATTTTCAATACATGTTATCAAGTGGTCTAGGAGAAGTTGTCGCCATAAAGTAAGTACAGTAAGTGAGGACTAAACCGTCAGTCAAAAAGCGATAACATCCATAGACAATGGCAACATCGAAAACACCAAGAAACAAGGACACACAACGAAGAAGGGAAAAAAATAAATGAAAATACATACAGATGAACAACACGGACCCTCTGGCAGACTGACGAACGAACGAACGGACGGAAAGAAAGACACCATGATCACTAATTACCGCCCGCTAAAGTGGGAGGGGGGTTATAATAAAGTTGACTTTATTTAGCCTTATAGATATTTGATTTTTTTAAAATAAATAATAGTAATAAATAGATTTTACCTTACAAATTTACGTCGCTACGGTACTATCAGGTTGATTGCGGCTAACTGACCGTTTAACAAATGCTTAAAATTGCTCCTTGTGAATTTATCAACCATATACCATGATGTCACAGACCAAACCTGATAGTACAGGAGTGACTGAAACCGTATAAAAGTATATAAGTGCATTCACTGACTGTCATATACAGGATTCAATTTTCGGCAAATTTAAATAAAATCCTTTTGACTTATCCAATTGAACTTTGATAGTATATATATGAATCAAGTGATTGTGTTTTTATTGCTGTTGTTGTTTATCCCCAATTCTTAGCATTATTTTATTTTTACCTCGAAGAGAACTGTTACCGAAACAGGTCAATTATCTGATCGCATATCCAAGTCTTGTTTGTCACCGGAAGGGTTCTTCCATTTTCACAAGTAATGCTAGTACTTATTAACCGAGATATAAGTACATTTTCATAGGCATAGAACAAGCATACTTTGTTAAATACGACTCAGAATCACAGGAAAAAAATGATAAAATGTTATAGTTTCTGATCGACAATATATTTGTTAAGTTTTGAGGCACTGTTTTTCAACAGACCATGGAAATTCCAATAGGCACAAACTTTGCACCTCTTTTAGTCGATCTGTTTCATTTATGAGGCTGAATTCATTGAAGGGCTTCTTAAAAATAAAGATAAAAATCTTGTCCAGTCTTTAATTTCAGCTTCCGTTATATAGATGATATCTTATCACTGAACAATCCTCGCTTTGGTAATTTTCTTCATTTCATTTATCTAAAAGAGTTTGAAAATAAGGATACTACAGATACTACAGATACTCCCACATCGGCCTCGTTCCTTGACCTTCATCTTTAAATTGACAACGGAGGTAAATTGCAAACTAGGCTGTATGACAAACGCGATAATTTCACTTTTTCAAATCAACTTCCCTTATCTTTGTAGCAATATTCAAAAAGCACCAGCATATGGAGTTACCATATCACTATTCATTCGCTACTGAAGGGCTTGTTGTCGTTACAGTGACTTCCTTGATAGAGTTCAGTTGTTTACAAACAGACTACTTAAGCAAGGATACGTTACCAAAAAGTCATCACTACAGAAGTGTTTCGGTCGACATCACGATCTTATGTATCGCTATAGGATATACGTTTCCCAGATGACGACTGTTCTTTACCCCTACAACTAAAATTTGTTTTTCCTCTTTCGGATCTGACTTTTCTACCGGAGATGACATGTTCAACAAGGCGGTTGTCTTATAAGAAGCAGCATGAGATGCTTTTTCTACCGTACACCTTATCTCACTCATGGTTTTTATTATGTCCGTGTTGTTTTTCTGTATTAGTGTCTTTATTTTTCTTTTTTGTCCCGTACTCAAGGGTTGTCCTTGTTTCTTAGTGTTTCCGAAGTTGCAATTATCCATGGATTGTTCGTTCTTTTGACTGATGGTTCGGTTCTCCCTTACTTTATTAATTTATATCTGTTTGGTTAAGTGAGCCAATAATTTGGTTAATCTATTCTTAGCGTTCCACGTTGTTTTTCATCAATAAAAAATTTTTAGTTGGTAAATATGACTAATATGAGAGTACACTTCTTATTAATAGTAAGTTTGCTTCAGGGGGTATTTTAGCATTTATTAATTAAATAGGTCAGGAATACAGACTCATTCCCGCTGACTTTTTTTTTGAGACTCGATGTCGACTCATTTCTGCCTTCAGTTACTCAGTAGTTCCTATCTGTAGAAGGTCACGTATTTTTGAGATAAAAAAAAATCTCCTTAGAAATAACAAATCATAGAAAAATGACACTGTAGAAAGGTTCTACAGCTTGTGTATGCAAGTATAGAAAAAAGTAGGGGAATGTGTCAAAGAGACAACGACCCAAAGGGGAGTAATAACAACTCAAAGCCACCATAAGATCTTCAATAACGGTGAGAAAACCGCACACCCAACGGCAGCTCGGAGTCGGCCCCTGAATAAAGAGTAATGTATTTTTTAAAAAAGTCAATTTTCATTTAGGTATGTGTGATAGAGGCCAATTATGATTTTTTTCATACATATAAACTACTTATGGCATGTATTCATAGCTTTCATAAATATTAAGAAGTACTGTGACTAAAATCATATACCAGTTCAATTTTGATTCCTTTTACCTACACTTTTAGAATTATAATCATAAAAAAATCTCATTCTCCTCAATAAAAAAGAGAGAGAACTCGAGCCTTTTGTTTGTTAAGTTGTTTATGTTTAAGTACATTAAGTAAGGTAGCTCATCCAGACGTCTCTTTGAAACGTTGAAATGTTAGCTTCTTGGGATTATGTGGTAAACATTGAAAGCTGGTCCAAACTGTACGAAATTTTGGGTCAAAAACGGTCACCATGTAGAACCCCAATTTGGTCCAAGTTTAAATCAATGAATTAAAATCGTTCAAAATTCATTGAATAAGTCATTTAAAACCTTGCAATGCATTAAAATAAGATTCCATCGACATATGACATTTGATTACAAGAATGGCTTCATGTGAATTGTTTTTAGAAAAATCCACAAAAAAGATATTCCTTATAACTAAATACCGAAGTTATGGTAAATTTACTTTCAGAGTATGCGCATTTCAATATTTTATGTCTGTTCAGTGCAGATAAAATCTAAACATTTGGAAGTCCATCAACTCAAAGATTGTGAAAAACTGATAAAGAACAAATAACCAATATGATCTAAATGTAAAGCCAAAATCAGCAAAGACAGAGCTTTGCATGAAGGAGATACTCCCTAGTTTTCAACAAAATTTGCAAAAATTTAAATATTGTAAGGTTTCAAATATAATCGGCTTTCTGGTCAGCACCGAATACTGACTACTGATCTGGTGAATACCCTCGGGACTAAAAGTCCACAAGCAGTGGCATCGATCCAAATATAACAAATAACTAAATACCGAAGTTGCAGTAAATTTCTTTTCTAAGTTAAGAGTAATTATCAAGATATTTCGTTGTAGTTTTGCTCAATATATGTGATCAAAGCAATAATAAAAGCAGTGTTATGATCAAGAAATTGTTAACTGTCGCTTAAGCTCTTGAAGTAAATTCCAATATCGGCGCCTACACGAAAGACTGTCATTTACTTTTTTTTCTTAAATATTGCAACATAGTATGTTTGAAATGTGAATGCAATATCTGAGAATGCAATTTTGTAGTTATCTATTTCAGTAATTTCCATATTTGAACTGTTTCGATATGATTTGAATTCTGCGATATACACTTTGTATGTTTTTTTAATGCAATTATCATTCTATTAATAGAATTTTGAATGTGAAAAAAAAGTAATCTCTGAAAATGCCACCTCGAATTGATTATTTTAGTTTTTTTTCCATATTTGAAGATCTTCAAAATGATTTGAATGTCACCGATCTAAACTATTTATAAATTTGTGTTAAAATTATAACAGAATGATAGAATTTAGTGTGTGAAACGTGACCAAAATCTCTCAAAATGATCGATGTTTTCCAGTAATTACAATATTTGAATTGTTTCAAAATTATTTAAATGTTTGTAATGTAAACTTTTATGATTTTTTGGCAAAATTATATATGAATGACAAACTACAAAAACTACTGGGTTGATGGAATTTTGGACATCCGAAAACAATCTGTGAAAATAAAATCCAGATTAAATATATTCTAATTATTTCAAGTTTTTGAAGTTTTTGACATGATTTGAGTGTTTGCCATATACACCTTTAGTGTATTTTAAGCAAAACAATATCCTGTTAATATAATTTTCAATATAAAAAGTGGAAGCAATCTCTGCAAATTTAATCTTGTAGTAATTTATTCCAATGATTTCCACATTAAAAGTTTTTAAAACTTATTTCAATGTTTGCGATATAAATCTGTTTATACATTTTTGGCAAAATAATGTTTTATTTATTAAAATTATTGTGTGAAATATGAATGCAATCTCTGAAAATGCCAACTTGTAGTGATTCATTCCAGTAGTTTCCATGTTTGAAGTGGTAAGATATGACTTGAATGATTGTTATATAAACTTTTCTATTTAGATCCTTTTGGTCATTTGATTTACACGTCTTTCGGTAATTGGACTTCTAAATGTTTTGGTTTGATCTGCACTGATGAGACATAAGTTGTCGAAATGTGCATATTCGTATGTTTACTATACTATATAATAGTATATATTATATACAATAATATGTACTATAATTTTGCCAGCGTCAATAATGATAGTTAGATCTAGAAAAGGGCAGTATTTGGAATCATTGTTAGCTTTATTCAATTTCAGCTCTTGTGGGTAAATCATGTCTAAACAATCTAAAAACTGGGGATTGTCAATAGTAAATATATCGTCAATATACCTGTTATTATTGAAAATAGAAATAAGATTATTACTGATTTCTATGGTTCCGTTTTGAAGTTTTTTCATGAAGTCTCGTTCGTAACAGAACAGAAAAAGATCTGCAATGAGCAGTGGACAATTTGTACCCGTGGGAATACCTATGTCCTGTTTATAAATAGTGGTGCCAAAACGAACAAAAATGTTGTCCATCAAAAAATTGAGTGCATTAATCATGTCATCACATGCCAAGGAACAATAATTATTGAATATAATATTAGAGAAGAATCCTTGCTTTTTGTTAGAACAAATGAACTGCAGACCAGAAAATTGACACTAGATTTAACAATGTTTTCCTGGACAAGGCGAGGACATGTAGCACATTTCCTGGCGTTGCATTTTTGATTTTTTGAAAATCCACGATTTCTTTTGTTAAAAAATGATGCTGGAGTGTATTTAAATTTTTGAAAAGAGTGGCATATTTTAAAAATTTTTAAAGAAGTAAGTTTGACTATCGGATTTAGCGCTGAAGGTGGCAGATTTGTCAAATTAGAATGTATAGAATCGTGGATTTGACGTACCGTTTTCTTAAATTGTATCTAGATTGTATCATGTGAGCGTCAAAAATATTTTTTACCTAAAACTGACAACAAATCAAAACAATGTAACTATGAAAAAACGGTCATTGCGAATGTCATCTGTATATCAAAAATAAATACCTTGTTTTACCAACTCCACAATGCAGGGTATGATAAATGAAATGAAAGGGACAACAGGAAACACCTACAATGGCTGAAAATTATAATTATATGTCACAATCTGCTAGGGAACTACACAGGAAAAACACAAATAAGACAAAAGACAAACGTAAATAACGATAGGAACTCGGGACAGCCGGACTTGGTACAGGCACTAGCAAAAGCCAGCAGTAGGGTTTAACCGGTTTATGGGTACCCAAACCTCCTCTTTATCTGTCCCGTTTCCCTATAGTATAGTAAACATACGAATAAAACCCAATACAGGTAGACGGCTAACTCCATGACCACAATCTTGAGAGTTGAGAATAGGACAATACGTAATTTTGAAAGATGGATCAAAGGGTGCTCGCCGCTAATCTCCCGGCTAGCTAAAGGAGCCAAGTCAGCTGGTAGGACACTGTCGCACTACGGAAGAAAAATCAAACTCAAGACTTCCCGTAGGATTTAATCAAGAATCATCATATATTTCAGTAGACATCGGCAGTATCAGTGAGAGGCCAGTATGTGTGTAAAATTTTCGGGTCACTAGATCTCAAAGCTAATTTAACGGATGCAAGAATAGTATCTTGTCAATATCCCCACTTACGCAAAGAATGCAAGTTACGTCCCACCTTTTCTGGATATTTAATTAGTTTCTGGCATTTTTCAACACAATTACCGTAAAAACGGGGATTAGAAATGCCCTTAGTAATAAGATGTTTGCGAGTAACGCCATATTTAGATATTAAATATTCATATCTGTTATAGAACTTCTTAAAGTTATTCAACTACTTCTGAAATCTGTAACCCTGTTGTAAAAGTTTTGCTGTGATAGTAAGGTTACGTTCATTAAAGTCGTCAAGAGTAGAACAAACACGTGCGAATCGTACTAGTTGAGAAATGTACACCCCTTATGATGGAGCTTGAGGAACGTCGCCTTCAAGAAAATGGAAGTTAGTTATAGAGAAATTAAAATCAACCCTTTTACCATATAGGGATTGATATATATTTCAATATTCTAATCATGTATTTGTTCCTTCGGTATTGTACTGTCGTTGTTTCCATACTCAATATTATATTATTTTGAAATCAGTTTGCTAGAAAAACATGATAAAAGTTATAATGCAAACAAAGATCTCCTTGAACAGCTCTCCTCAAACAATCTCGCATACTGCAATAGCATTCAAACTTTTGATTTGTCTACCCTTTATACAACTCTTCACCTTATAGACTTAAAACAATAATTTCTGACCTGATACATCAATGTTTCTGTACCAAAAACGGAGAACGCAGGTAATCCCATTTGGTAATAGGAAAAGATAAAACATATTTTGTTAAGAACCACACTAAGTCAAACAAGAAATACAGTGAAAATGACGTGAAAAGATGGTTGAATTTTTGATCGACAACATTTTTGTTGAACGTGGAGGCCGCGTTTTCCACAGACAATAGGGATTTCCATGGGAACAAATTGTGAGCCACTTTTAGCTGACCTTTTCTTTTTTCCTATGAAGCAAAGTTTTTACAAGGGCTGATTCAACAGAAACAAAAACAACTAGCCCAGACTTTTAATTTTAGCGTCAGATATATAGACGATGTACTTTCTCTTAATAACCCAAGATTTAGAGGAATTCTATCGCATCTATCCAGTGAACTGGAAATTAAAGAGACAACCAAAACTCCCAATTCTGCTTCATACCTTGACCTTTTGTTATACTTTGACGAACATGGACGTCTGAAATCTAGATAATATGACAAACGTGATGATTTTGACTTTCCAATTGCGAACTTTCCCTTTCTCTGCAGCAATATACCT
>MJUU01074507.1:85388-99110 GCA_002080025.1 Modiolus philippinarum
CCCCCCCCCCCCCCCCCCCAGCATATGAAGTGAATATTTCACAATTAATTCGTTACTGTAGAGCGTGCAGTACATACGATGACTTTGTGGAAAGAGCAAAAGCAATGTCACAAAAACTGCTGATATGTTTAGCCGTTGCAACTTTCGTGCCTCCAGAAATTCTATGGCCGTCACCACGACATCATAGATAGATATGAAATGTCAGTGTCACAAATAAAAACTGACATTTTCAGCTAGATTCACGTCTTCCTGTATACAGAGCAGGACATGCTTACCCTCCCGGACCATCTAATATCGATCTCGGTTTTTATAGGAGTTCACACTGTCAGTGCTTTAGTCTTTTGTGTTGTCTTCTTGAATTTTAGTTTTGTCTTAGTCAGTGATAATTGTGGTACCGATTTGTCATTGTCAATGTTTGAATACCAGAGTGATTACAAAAGCTTTTCAAAATTTCACTTTGGTACTGTTTGAGGGTTAGCGAAGTTACACGTACCATGGTTTGCAATTAGTTTTGTCTTAGGGTTAGAAAATGACAATAACCAATCAATAACCTAACAGATCTTTCAAAACATTTGCCCCACTGACCATGTGACGGCTGCTGTATTCAGGGCATAATATGCTTACCCTTCCGGATCACCTGATGCCACTATGTTTTGTGAGAGTTCACACTGTTAGTGCTTTAGTTTTTATGTTGTATATGTAGTGTTCGTGTGTTATGTGGTCATGTGAGGTCTTTGGTCTTCCGTCTTCTGATGTTCTTGCTTTTGCCTTGTCTATGGACTTTGATTTATGTAATCTTGTGCGTTGTTCCTTCGGTATTCTACTGCCGTTGTTTGGCATGTCTCTTGAATTATTAAGAACAATCAGATACATCTAACTTGACACTTAATATAAATGCTTTGTAACAATGCTCCTTGGGAGATTTGTTTTGCTGATATTTTTACAATTTATTTGTATCAGTGAAAAGAAATACGTCATCAGTCATGCGTTACCGATCATCCATGCATAATTAATTACATTTCTCCTACTCCAATCCGTCATGATTCAAGAGTCGCAACATTGATCAAGTCATCCGTTAATTTTACTATTCGTCATGGTTAAGCGATCATACAGTGAATACTCAACAGTCAACGATCAGTCAAAATGAAATATTGACAGATGTAGGGACTGTACGACTAATCAAATGATGTTCAAAGCCAAAGTCAATTTCTAACATGACTTGATACACAAGGCATTATTCTTAAAACAATTTAATGATGTAGTATGTGGTTTGAACAAATCGAACAAACTTATCTTTTTGGAACTAGAAATCCCTTTGAAAGATAAATCTCAAAATTAATGACACGGTTTTCGTAGGTAAATATCTTTGTTGTTTCTTTCAGCTCTTGTGTTATATTTCATTTGCATAAGCGTTTGGTCCTACTACTTAAGGGGGTAGACCTGGGGTAGGAGGAGATAACTCTGTTTTTCACATTTTTATTACTTACACAAACAAATAGAATCATTACAATAGGTATTATCAAAATCTTAAAATTGTAAAAAAAAATTCCATACAGCAAATAAATATTAATTTTGTCATGAAAATAAATACCTAACATCCAGTTATTTATAATGAGTGAATTTTACTCTACATTTTGGCAAGGCTGTCCAAAGATAGTGAAAATATGTAAAAGTCAGATTTCTTTCAAGGGAGATAATTTATAGCACAGATTCAGCAATTTTATTGATTTTTACCCACTTTATTATGAATTAAGAAAAAATGGGACAGTAGAATTTTCTAGAATTTTAATATATCTTGCATATACTTGTTTTCTTTCTACTCTCAGTTTTTGGTGAAAATTAAACGACAGAATTTTTTACAAGAAGTGTTAAATAGTGATCAAAATAGAGTAAAAATTTCAACATATACTATTCAGAACACCCATGTATTTCAGTTCAAACTAGTTAAATTTACCATCATTATTCATGCTTACTTTCACACATGTCTAAACTACAGAATTTTACATTTGAAATAATTTTAAATCAAATACAAATTTAATAAGAGCCAATTTTATACACCACAATCAAGTCCTGAACGGACCAAATAATATAAGGAAACAGTGTATCTTTGATGACCACTAGACATAAAACCGGACGGTAAAAATTGTTGAAAATTGCTGAAAGTCGACATGAACATGTTTAGTTTTAATACTGAAAATATTAAGAAAATTAAACGAGTGGAAAATTTTAGGCTTCCCCAGGTCTACCCCCTTAAGATGTTGCTTGTGTCTTTTGGACTCTACGATAAAAGTGGAGTACCAAGATTCATTTAGTTATTTTTTAGAAAAAGGCTATACTGATGCAAATCTTCTCAAAATAAAAAAAAAGAATTTAGCTGGATTGACATTTTTGTTTGTTAAAGGGGACTATATGCTTAATATTTATTATAAAATATTCAGTTGCGTTTTCAATAGATTAATTGTTTTCTTTATGACACTTTTGTGGATTTGTGAAATAGTGAATTTTTAAGGTAATGAAATAATAGCCATTTCCACAACTTAGAAAAAGAATTGCAAATAATATGCGTTCAGCTATGCTCCTATGACATTCCGAAGAAAAGTATGTATTAAAGCACTTCTCAGCAATGTTATATATTAATCAACTATCATTGAATGTAAATAGTAATAAATATAACATGAATAAATAACAATAAAACAGAAAAGGAAGATGTTTTAACGAAATATACTCATTTACTTACATTATCAAATGTATTCAAGATGTTGATTATTCATAGGAAAGCAGAGACATTACAGGGTCAATACCTTTTGTTATAGATACACTGATATTGAAGATTGTATTTGCATATATTTGCGACGAATTAATTCCCTTTTATATATCATACATTATTTGATAGTTGTTTAAGTAATGCTGTAAATGTCCTTGGCATTTTATGACGTGTTGTAATTTAGAATTATACTTGTAACTTTTTTAGAATTTGTTTCCTTTGTTATTAATATGTGTTGCGATGTGTTATGCTGTGTTAATATTCTTGGAAATTAGTAAACAGTTAAAGCCTTATGCTCTATCAAAAATATCTACAATTACGTAAATATTTGCTTGATCTATGTATTTTAAGCAATTTGTGGTCTGATTTTTTTTAATGGAGTGTGTAGATATCCGAGAAAATACTACACAACATTTGATACAATGCAAAAAATAACTAAGATAGTTTGTTGCATAATAAATATATTGTTCTTGTCCTAATTATGGAAAAAATCGTAGTCGGGACAGTTTAATTTATTTGATACTGTCATATCACCCTTTTAAGAAATCGTTCTTAACTAAGTTCAGTTGCTTACAAATAGACTACTTAAGCAGGGGTACGTTACCAAAAACTTAAAGTCATCACTACAGAAGTTTTACGGTCGACATCACGATCTTGTGGATTGCTATGGGATATCTGTTTCCCAGATGACAACAGATCTTTCCTTCTGCAACTAAAATTTGTTTTTCCTCTATCGGATTTGACGTTACTACCGGATTTGACATGTTCAACACGGCGGGTGTCTTATAAGAAGCAGGAGATGCTTACTCTACCGGTACACCTGATCTCACCCATGGTTTTTATTGGGTCCGTGTTGTTCATCTGGTGTGTGTCTTCATTTTTCTTTTTTGTCCCGTACTTAAGTGGTGTCCTTGTTTCTTAGTGTGTCCGATGTTGCCATTGTCCGTTCTTTTGATTGACAGTTCGGTTCTCACTTACTTTGTTAAATATGATTTTGAAATGATGTAAGTTTGTATCCACGTTGTGTAGCGGATAACATTGATTTTTTCCTTGAATATATCACTTGTGCACAGATATTGACCAAACCATATTGTTTCCAAAACAATCGTGGGCCATCGCGATTTCCGCTGTTTTAAAGGTGGTCGTAGCCATTTTCAAAATGGCGTACTTTTCAAGAAATGAATTGTTGGTATATGGGCATACATGTCTTCAAGTGTCTATAACTTCCCGAATTTTTACAACTGTAGATTAGAATGCATCGTAAGTGACATGCTTGAAGCAATGACAACTAATCATGTAAACAATTACAACCATTTCTATTATTAACAGGGTCGCACTTGAGTTTGAGCCTAATTAAAATGTGCTAATATTTGTCAAATTAAAAGTATTAGTTCTATGTTATCATAAGAGTAAATTGCATACACTTCCAGGGCACAATGGTGCAATTTATTGCCGTTAAACTCGGCATGGGTTTCAGAGTAAGCTTTGTTTAATTTGAAACAAAGTCTCCCAAATACATTACGATCTGCCCCTTATCTTAAGGTCGTGATGTCGTATCCTAATTGACGGAGTATGCCAACGCGGGAGAGCCGAGCCAAGAGGGACGGGGCTTTAAGTCCTTCGGATGGTGTACAGGTCGCACGGGAGTTAAATTACAATGGATGAACGATCGGACTGGGTGTAGGAATTCTATCTTCGAACCCAGTTGTATCCTACTAGTTGTAGGTTGTAAATGGATAATCCCTCGGCCTGCAACTAAACAACTGAGAGTGACAGCTAAAAAACATAGTTACAAAGAATTTCATAATCATTGTATTTAATTGCTGTAAATATACCATTTTGATTAGTTTGTTTGGCCCTTTATTTATAATCATGTCGAAAAGAATTTGACTTTCGTAATCTGCTGAGGAGACATAGATCATAAATTGGTCTAAGCGTTTTATATGTCACGAAGACAAAAATGAAACACTCAAACCACCTTCATCAACAACTGACCCTGCTAAATCTGGATATCTAACTTTGTCAACTAATATTCCGGAGTTTGCCAGGATCAATGAAATGCCTGTTCCTCTTGATTTTCAGAGGATAGATGAAGGCAATGGGATAGAAGCTGCCTTGATAAAGCACTGCGCGTCATGCAGATTGAAGTTGAATAATACAAAACTTCAAAGAAGCGAACAAAGACATCATCCACAAGTTGATAATATTACTGATAACCCATCACCAAAATATCCCAGACACAAATCAAGTACATCAACAAAACAACAACAACAATGTCTTGAAGAATGTTTCATATGCGAAAAACCAACACCTCGTTCAGAACTTCATTAAACCATGGCAATGAAGATTAATGATAGACTTCACCAGTGCGCAAATAATTTGCAAGACAAGAAACTCTTGGCAAAACTAAGTGCCGGAGATGTAGTTGAACAAGAACTCAAATACCATGGAGTGGAGCATGTTTGAAAGCTTTGTACAACAGAGGGCACATCTGAGGAAGTTATAATTTGAAGATGATAATGAATGAGAGGGCGAAATAAATCAGATCATATTTGCTGAGTTAGTTACTCATACAGTTGAAACTCAACGTGGCAGCCTGGCGAAGTGATATTCAAATTAGATGATTTAATATGCAATTTGTATAAGAAAAGACTGAAGGAGTTAACTCGTCTCAAAAATAAACTACTTTTAAGCATTCCGGAGCTTCAGGATTTCCACAAGGGTCGAGAGGGTCTACAAGTGTTTGAAAAAGATGTAGGCCCAGCACTGATATCTTCGTGTAATTATACAGATGTTATGCATCTTGCTAAAGCAAGAGAAATTGTTCGTAAAGAAATACTGTCAGCGCCAAAGAAATTCAACGGTCGTTTTGATAAAAATTGTATGGATGAATCAGTCCCACGTTGCTTACTTCAACTTGTATCAATGATTGAGCAGGTGCCTGATATAAATTCACAATTAGAGAATGATTAATCAAAGTCAGATTTTGCTCTAGCACTACTGTTATATTTCAAGCAAGAAAGAGACAGTTGATTGATACCCTATTCCAACACGGCATTTCCATATATAAATTTAATTTATTACATTTCAAGAAATGTTTAAAATTACTTTGTGGTGAAATTATTCCAATTACTAGAAAAAAAATAAAGGTACACTTGACACACAAAAAACGCATATTCAATGGCTAATTGAAAAATGGGGTGCAAAATGGGTGTTGATAACCATTAAACAAGTTTCTCTGAAATGTGCAGTTTCTTGTTGAAAATCCCACTATCAGAAACTTAAAATTCCTTATTGTCAAAATAAACATACATACAGGAAGAAAACAGTATTTTAAACCTTAGGATACGTCATCATTACATGTGAGGGATATGATCTGTTTAAATACAGTTTAGAAGCGTAATTTATCAAGAAACGGCCAGGTTTTCGCAGGATTATGATTTACTGGTGGTGTAGTCTGGGTTTGCATTAATCTTCCTTCAAGTAGTCTTATTCATACTAATTTTTTAATTTATCTAGTCTACGGACCCCACAGTGACACTTTTATTATCTACAAAATTGCAGTTTGGGGCATAAAATTTGACGTCAGTTCTTACATTTGCTGTTGCATAAAATTGGATGGAAATGTTGTTTTGTTCATATTGGCAAAGATTACCATAAAAAAAGTTGGTATTTTGAAACTCGTTCATAACCGAGATGCGATTTATCCCATTTTTACCAAGAAATTCCAATTTTTCATTTATCAATATTTTCCATCCACACTGTAAAAAATAATGAAATTCAGGGGCAATTAATATCATATCATAGCATATCAATCTCACGAGTTTGTTCTACCCTCGAGGATTTAAATTAGCGTAACATTACTCTCACATTCAAACTTTACAACAAGGGTATAGATTTCATACATTATTAAATACTTTTAAGTTGTTTTATATATCATATGAAGATATAATAATATTTAAATATCACGCAATTCTCAAACAACTGATTACAAAGGGCATTTCTCATCCTCGATTCTATTCAAATGTTGTTAAAAATGCCAAAAACTTATAAGAAATTCAGAGAAACAGAGACGAAATTTACATTTTTTGTATTATAGAAGATATCGACAGAGTAATCTTCACGAATCCGTTGAAATTGCTTCCAGTGACCTGACGAATTTACACATATACTTTCCTCTAACTTGCCGATGTTTACTGAATTACATGCCGACTCATAACCAAACCCCTCGGGAAGTTTAAAGTTTGATTTTTCTCACGTAGTACCACCGAATAATACAAGCAGACAAGATGTCTTGATGTAACAGGAATCTTCGTGACGAACACTGTTTGATGCATCTGTCTACAATACCAAAAATACTGAAGTTGCATAAATAAAAGTTATATTGGTTATGCTGTACATGTGTTTAAAGACCAAACTGTCTATTCAGTTCTACCATTGATTTTTTTCTCAAATTTTGTGACAAAGTAGTTTGTGACTTGGAAGAAAAAATCGGCGAAAAAGATGGAGGGTCACCGAATTAGTTTTGTCTCTATGGTAACTCTTAAGTTGGCAATGTATCCAGCATTATCGTGTTCGTTCACACTTTCTTTAAATGAATGCTATTTCGTTATTTTGAAACTTATAATAAAAATTCTTTTTTCTGGTAGAAATATAGATCAATACGTATCCAACTAAGATAAAAAAAAATTATTTGTATGACTGAGGGGTTTTGAGAAATAACAATTTTCTGATTCCCGCCAAAATTATTTGTAAGATCAAAATAATGATATCCGTATAAAAAAATTTACCTTTGATTTTTCAAAGATAATTTTGTCATTACTAAATCTTCTCCTTCTCTGTACATTGATACAAAAAAAAAATCGTATGTCACCGAACTCTAAAAAAAGGTTATTAGCATACTTGTCCCTTTTAATTCGTTAGTTTACCAGAATTTTGATGTCTGACTTTGGAACAATGAATCTGACGTCACAGTATAGATTTCCCGCAAAAAGTTAATTGAGTTGAACGAAGCGAACAAATTTCTATAGCACGGATCATTTGGTTGTCTGGGGTTGGCCAGAGATTTTTTATATAAAAAATTCTGACCCCGATTCGCGAAGAGAAAGTATTACAATGATTACAGTGTCATATGTATTTATGATAAATGTAGTAAATGTATAATGATTGTATATAAATGTGTTTATTTATTTTAGCTTCTTTGTCTTTCTTGTCATATATTTGCTGACTTCAGATAATTCTTTTTTTTCTTTTTTTTTTTAAATACTGTATTTTCATCTTGACAGATGTATTAAATGATATGGCCAGGCATAATCTAGCACATGCCGTGGTATGGTAGTGTAAATATTATATACATGTACTTTTCACTATTGCAGTCTTTGTATTTATGTCAAAGATTGGTCTGGTTCTGTTTTTGTTTTTGTCATAATGAACTTTTCCAAAGTTAATTTTGTTGATTTCACCACAAGGACATACGATATAAAAGAATGACCAAAGGCCACAACATGTCTCTTCTACCACGTCAGTCAGGTTAAGCTCATTCCCACATGAACTGCATCCGTTCCGGAGTTCTTGTGTCACAAGAGCAGGTGCAAAAATCTGTCTTTCTCCTTCCATCCAAATGGATTCCGAAACTGTGTCATTGTCTCTTTCCTGGTGAGCGATCCCTGAACTGATATTAAAGTTACTAATTGCTGTTTGGCACTTCTCCCGTCGTAGGTTTTCGCCATCTTTAATAAAAGGCTCTTTCAAGCCGGACGCCATTTTAATTTTTCAAAAATACCGCGAAAGTAAAACGCCGTTTCGCGGATTTTCTACACGACGTCACAGACGTGTTAGGAAACAATGTAAATGCGCTGCTATATGCGTACAAACAATAGGCTGTTTGGTCTTTAAAGGAATAACCTCTCCTCATCAGCATTACAATCAAACAATATGGAAAGCAACAATCCAAACGTAGTAAAAAATAAATAGTACTCATTTCCAAAAATATCGAAATAGGGAGCTAAATCCAGCAAAAAGAAGATCCACCGAGTGACATACACAGAATGAAGCTTCAGTAAATTATGTTAACGCTATGTCATATTATTTTCTTTTTCAAGATGGTTGTCAAACAGTTAGTAGTCTACCTGTATGGGGTTTAATTTGTATATTTATTATACAGTATAGCCAGAGACGTACCGTGATGAATCACTGTGATAGACTAATCTATACATGATTTCTTTTACATGTAAAGTGATGCAGTATACCACTTAACAAGCAAAAGACATTTTTTAATAGATCAGACAGGAAAAAAAATATAGTCATTTGAAAATTTAAAGAGATATGTCTATCACAGTGGTTTATCATGATAAGTCTGTCTGACTCTACTATAGGGAAGCGGAATGGAGTTAAGGAAGTAAAACTCTACCGCTAGCTTTTTCTTGTTCCCGTACGAAGCCAGCTATCCCGGGTTCCTATCGTCACTTTTGTTTGTTTCTAGTTTTTTTGGTGCTTTCAAAGTGCGATACCCTTGTGCATTGTGACATGTTATTGCAGTTTTCGGCCATTGTAAGTGTTAATTGTTATTATCACTTTGTAAAAAATAAAAAAAAAATCTTGATATAAAACAAATTATGTAATGTTCATATGAAGAGTTTTGTGCAATGCACATTGCAAGCTTTTTTCGCGTTGTTTCCAATACTTTTGTTTTCTATGATATAATGCTTCTATTTTTATAACATCTGAATTAAATCATATTGATATGATTCAAACAAAAGATAATAAAGCTAAATTTCTGTTAATTTTGATCAAATGATTAAGTTTTGACATTTTTATTTTGATGTTTTTGTATCAGACAGAGTATCTTGAACGCAATTTTTGTATCGAAGTAAAGTATTTAAGTGTTACATTATCTAATGTCTCAACAAACCGTACCTTTACATATATACTGGCATCTCATTTATATTGCCGATTTCAACTGAAATACATGACGACTCTTTACCAAGCCCTTCGAGGAGTTTTGAGTTTGAGTTTTCTTCCGTAGTGCGAGAGTGTTTTATCAACAGACTAGATTCTTTGGGCTAGCCGGCTGTTTAGCGGCTAGCATCCTTTGACCCTTTTTTCAAAATTACGTTTTTGTCATATGTTTTTTCTTTTCCAAAGTATTGGCCTTGGAGTTAAACGACTACCTGTATTGTGTTTTATTCGCATGTGTATTATACTATAGGGAAATGGATAGAGAAAAGGGATGTTTGGGCACCCATAAACCCTACCACTGGCTTTTGATAGTGCAGGTACCTGTGTAGTTCCCTAGCAGATTGTGGCATGTAATTATAACTTTCAGCCATTTAGGTGCTTCCTGTTGTCCATTTAATTTCATTCACCAAGTCCGTCTTTTCAGAGTTCCTATCAATATTTATGTTTGTCTCTGGTTTTCATTATTGTACTGCCGGTGCAAAACCCTTGTCTTTTCGTCATGCTATGCTTTGGACATTAATGTTGAAAAATGGCTAATAGGAAACACCTATAATGGCTGAAAATTATAATTACATGCAACAATTTGCAAGGGAACTACACAAATATTCAAGAAAAACACGTATAAGACAAAAGACAAACGTAGACAACGATAGGAACTCGGGACTGCCGAACTTGGTACCAGCACTAGCAAAAGCCAGAGGTAGGGTTAAACCGGTTTATGGATACCCAAACCTCCCCTTTATCTTTCCCGTTTCCCTATAGTATAAAAACATACGAATAAAACCCAATACAGGTAGACTACTAACTCCATGACAACAATCTTGAAACGAGAGAAAAAAGACAATACGTAATTTTGAAAGATGGGTCAAGGGGCGCTCGCCTCTAAACTGCCGGCTAGCTCAACGAGCCTAGTATGCTGGTAGAACACTGTCGCACTACGAACGAAAAATCAAACTCAAAACTTCCCGAAGGGTTTGGTCAAGAATCATCATTAATTTCAGTAGACATCGGCAGTATTAGTGAGAGGCCAGTATGTATGCAAAATTTTCCGGTCACTAGGTCTCAAAACTAATTTAACGGTTGCAAGCAGAATATCTTGCCGATATCCCCTATTACGTAAAGAATGTAAGTTACATCCCAGCTTTTCTGAATTTTAATCAGTTTCTGGCATTTTTTTACAACATTTCCGTAAAACTGAGGACTAGAAATGCTTATAGTAATAAGCTGTGTACGAGTAACGCCATATTTAGATATCACATGTTCATATCTATTACAAAATTTCTTAAATGTAATCAACAACTTATGAAATATGTAACCCTGTTGTAAAAGTTTGGCTGTGATAGTACGGTTACGTTCATTGAAATCATCAAGAGTAGAACAAACTCGTGCGAATCGTACCAGTTGAGAAATATACACCCCATAGGATGGAGCAAGGGGAATGTCGCCGTCAAGAAAAGGGAAATTAGTAATTGTGAAATCAAAATCATCCCTTTTATCATATATTTTGGTTTTGATTTTACCAGAGTCAATAATGATAGTCAGATCCAGAAAAGGGCAACAGTTGGAATCATTGTTAGCTTTAATTAATTTCAGTTGTTGTGGATAAATAATGTCTACATAATCTAAAAACTATGGATTATCAATAGTAAGGATATCGTCAATACACCTGCTGTTATCATTGAAAATAGAAATAAGTTTATCACTGTTAGGTATGGTTCCGTTTTGAAGTTTTTTTTTCATGAAATCTCGTTCGTTACAGAAAAGAAAAATATCTGTATTGAGAGGTGCACAATTAAGCATTATTTTAATCGATTGTACATGATGTATGTTCCCCCATTTTACTGTTATTGAAAAAGGATCCAAAGCCGCATTTGATGGCCCTAAATACATACAATACCCTGGCACTACTTTCTCGCATATATCGTGCTTTAACATTATAAATACCATAAATAAATCTCCAAATCAATACCGAAGCAAGAGCCAAAAAACGTATATCAGAATGCATGGTAATTTAAGGATGACATGCCGACAGAGAACGTAATGAATGAATAAATACCGAAGTTACTGTGAATTTACTTTCTGCATATGCGCATTTCGACAACTTATGTCTCATCAGTGCAGATAAAATCTTAACTTTTGGAAGACCAGAAAATCAAAGATATTAGAAAACTGATAGAGAACAAATAACCAATATGATCTAAATGTAAAGCCAAAATCAGCTAAGGACAGAGCTTTGCATGAGGGAGATACTCCTTAGTTTTCAACAAAAATTTAGATATTGTAATGTTTGAAATATAATCGGCTTTCGGGTCAGCACCGAAGTACTGACTACTGGGCTGGTGAATACCCTCGGGGACTAACAGTCCACCAGCAATCCATCGACCCAGTGGTAAAAAATGACTAAATACCGAAGTTACTGTGAATTTACTTTCTGCATATGCGCATTTCGACAACTTATGTCTCATCAGTGCAGATAAAATCTAAACTTTTGGAAGACCAGAAAATCAAAGATATTAGAAAACTGATAGAGAACAAACAACCAATATGATCTAAATGTAAAGCCAAAATCAGCTAAGGACAGAGCTTTGCATGAGGGAGATACTCCTTAGTTTTCAACAAAATTTACAAAAATTTAGATATTGTAATGTTCGAAATATAATCGGCTTTCGGGTCAGCACCGAAGTACTGACTACTGGGCTGGTGAATACCCTCGGGGACTAACAGTCCACCAGCAGTGGCATCGACCCAGTGGTAAAAAATGACCAAATACCGAAGTTACTGTGAATTTACTTTCTGCATATGCGCATTTCGACAATGACGAAGACGAAACAAATAGCATATTAGACATAGATTGGCCATATTGGTTTAACCATCCCCTAGGTCGCACAGCAACAAAAAGATCAAGAATAAAAAAAAATAAACATCAGAATATAACCTGCCTATTTGACGACGTTATATCAGAATATAGTGTACAATCAATATTAAATGACAGTGTCGTCATTGATAAATATGGTTTTGATTAATTTTCCCATCAACAATTGTACCTATATAATTTCCTAAGACAAATATAAAATTAAAAAAAATACGTTAAAAACTAACAACATGTTATTATACTACTCAACAAAAGAAACGATTCGCAGAATCTATTAAAAAAATGATAAATTTGAAAAGGAGATACAATGGCCAAGTGTGAATTCATGGAAAAAGAATCCAAGAGGAATTCACACTTGGCCATTGTTTCTTTCACTTAAACCATTGTTGAAACGTTTATGTAATCGAGAGATCAAGGGTATCATCGCCTATCTAATTACTGTATTGTTATGTTCGTAATATAACGTCCTTATGAACGCAAGTTCACTCAGTGTCAATGAAGAAATATATAGATACAGTCGTTGTAACAGTTTTATTTTTAACGATATGTAATATTCAGATGACTTCAATTGTTGTTTATGCATGTTTCAGAGTGATTCGAAAGGACATTTAATTTGATAAACAATTGTCGGGGAATATTGTTGAAAATATAAACTTTTTAATCAAAAAGAAAAACGAAGAAGTGAAAAAATGTAAGTTGTGTCTGCATAATTAAATACTTTCTGACGAAACATATATACTTTTTTCAACCTCAGGGTTAGGAGATGACCATTTGGTTTTTAGGAGAGGCTAGGGAGATTTTGCCTCGAAATTTTTTTTTTTTTCATGAAAATCCGGAACAAATAATTTATTTTCAACCAATGTCATTTCAAATTATTTGTTTGTATTTGCAACAAAAAAAATTTCTTCAAATCAGAATTGAATTATTTATGTTCATGACAAGTAAGATTAGATTATTTATTTTCACTGGGACCAAGATTAAATAATTTATTTACAAACTCGCCAAAGCCCACCCCCTTAAACATCAAAGGGTTGCCCGGCCTTATAGATACTCGAGGAAAGGGAAAGAGTAGGTTTTTTCCTTTCATTCGGAAATCGAGTCATACTTATATTTACCACCCCCCCCCCCC
>MJUU01074507.1:106084-140359 GCA_002080025.1 Modiolus philippinarum
TATATTACATTTTCAGATTTACAGGATAGATTTCCGAAAATTTTGTAAGTTTCCCCAGTTGCTGAGCTTTCGAAAGTTGATGTTGTAGCAATGTATTTGCAAAGAAGGCAACGTTTATCTAGACAGGTCTTAAATTGTCCTATTTCTGGTGATTTAAGTTTTGCTCTTACGAGCATGTCCTTCAAGTTCTTGGGTCGTCGGAATGAAACAAGTGGGGGTTCAGGAAAAAGGGATTTCATTTTAGGTGATACATGAAGAGCTTTCATGCAGTCCCGCGTAATGGCCGACAGATCTGGGAGTCGTGGATGAAAAGTTGTAACGAAGGGGATGCGTGAGTTTTTATTCTTTTTATTTCTGTATTGCAATAACTGTTTTCTTTCTAAAATAGCAACACTATCAATTGTTTTTTGCACTTTGTGTGCTTTGTAACCTCTGTTGACTAATTGCTCTTTAAGCTCTCTGACTTCTTGTTAAATGTTTGGTCATCCGAGCAGATCCGACGTAGGCGGGTGGAGAGACTATACGGGATCGCATTAATACAATGTCTAGGATGACAACTGCTGGGTTGCAGATACGCATGTGTGTCGGTCGGTTTAGTATGCAAGTCAAAGCTTATTTTTCCGTCGACTAGTGTTGAAGTCGTATCGAGAAATGCGTTGGAAATTTCTGACACATTAACGGTAAATTTAATAGATGGGTGAAAATTGTTTATAAATTCGATGAATTCATCAAGATGGGGTTTAGTATCTGTCCATTTCATCTCGATGTCATCAATGAAACGGAGCCAACTGTAGGGCTTGTAAGGTGCTTCCTGGAGCATACGCTTTTCAAGATAGCCCATGAATATGTTGGCATAAGATGGGGCTTCACGCGTTCCCATAGCAGTCCCATTCAGTTGAAGGAAATGTTCGTTGTTAAATACAAAGTTGTTACGTTTTAACACGAGACTCAACAGATTGACTAAAGACTCCGTAGATGGTGATTGAACAGTGCTAGTATCCCATACTTTGCGACAGGCTTCGATTCCCTCTTCATGTTTAATATTAGTATACAAGGATGTCACATCTAGAGTCACTAAGAATGTTTGGGGTGGAAGATTTTGGGACGGGGTTTTGTTGATATAATCGGTGGTGTCTTTGACAAAGGAAGGGAGAGATTCAACAAAGGGTTGAAGTTGGAGATCCAAATAGTGGGAGATTTTTTCAGTTGGGTGACCAATACAGTTTACGATAGGACGCCCTGGGATCACTTCCTTGTGAATTTTCGGTAACAAGTAGAACAAGCCGGCTCTAGAATTAGCAGGGAGAAGACCATCAAAAGTTTCCTTATCGAGTTCTTTATTCTCAAGCATGGAGCGAAGTGTTGATGCGATTTCGTCAGCATACTTCTTAGTCGGGTCAGTTTTTAACTTTTTATAAAAGGCGGGCTTAGAAAGCTGGCGGTTAGCTTCGCCAATGTAGTCGTCGGTGTTCATAACGACTACTGTTGACCCCTTGTCTGCTTTTTTAATAACAATGTCTTCTCTGTTTTCAAGGTTGCGCAATGCTTTCTGCTCACATTTCGATATATTAGAAACGGGGGTACTTTGGTGTGGTAGTTGGCGTTCCACTTCATCATGGACAGCTTCGCTATATGCTTCCAAGGCCTTGGACTTACTGCACTTGGGTGTCCAGGTATTCTTTTTTCTGAATATGTTGAATTTTTCTGAGTCTGTGTCCGAATCGGAATGATCGGAGACTTCATCCTCTTCCTGCTCACTTGAAAAATATTCTTTTAAGCGCAACCGTCTAAAGAAAGAGCGCATGTCTTCTCTTAGAGTATTAGCATTTAGTCGGCTTGGCGTTGGACAGAAGCCAAGTCCTTTAGATAGAAGAGATTCTTCATCCTTTGTGAGAGGTGTTCTAGACAAATTTAGAACGGGTGACGTTTCGTCTCCTTCATTCATCTGTCTTCTTTTAAACCGTCTATTTCTCCTCTTCTTATCTTCTTGGTTGTTCTCAGTTGGCACATGCAATGGAAATACATGTCTGATGTTATCTCTTTCAAATTTTCGTCTCTGTTTTGTTTCTAAATTAGCACTGTGTTTACTTGTAAAGTGTGCTAATTTTCCCAAATAAACAGAGAACTCAGCTGGAGAACAGGAATTCTTAAGGTGGTCTTTAGTTATGCGAATTTCTTTTTCAAAGAATTTAATTTGGCTCAAACAATTGTCTCTGAAAAGATTTAAAAGGTTTTTAGAACATACATCTAGAGTTGAACTCCATTTGCTGTTGAAATACTGGGAGGTATGCCCGATGTTATGGGTCGCTTTTAACTTTAGGTATGATATTGTTAAATAAATAAGTTTGATAATTTTGATAATGGTGTTTAAGGGAAAAAAGCTTTTTGCTATCTTTCTTCAGAGAATTGAAAATTAGTTTATGACTCATGATAAGAGTGGATGTAATGTACAGTGAATGAGAAATGTTTTTTTTTAAAAATCAAAATTGTGATGGCTAATAAAATACAAATAAAATACAAATAAAACAAAAACAAAACAGGGAATAATGATGGATCAAAAAGATACAGTTGCTGTAACTATTATAAAATCATCTCAAAACAAAGCAACAACATCAACATTCCCGACGTACTGGATCTTAACAGATACACACTTCGTGAGAATAATAAAACAAGGCAGTAGACTGAAGTGAACAGTACACACATTTAAAAGTTGATATTTCGAGACCTTTCCGGCTCTTTATCAAAACACAATAAAAAAGTAAAAATACAGAGAGGACTGACATGCTCGTAAGAGCAAAACTTAAATCACCAGAAATAGGACAATTTAAGACCTGTCTAGATAAACGTTGCCTTCTTTGCAAATACAGTGCTACAACATCAACTTTCGAAAGCTCAGCAACTGGGGAAACTTACAAAATTTTCGGAAATCTATCCTGTAAATCTGAAAATGTAATTTATATGATAACATGCTCCGTATGTCAACAGCAGTATATTGGTGAAACAAAGAACTCCCTCAATCTTCGCATAAATTTACATCGCAATCACATACAGAAAAAAGAACAAACACAGGCTACCAAGAGGTTGACCAGGAGTTATCAAGGTTTATCTCCCAATGTTTGACAAGTAATACCTTTTTATCCGTTTCGCAAGAAATAAATCTTAATCTTTTAAAGAATCTATTATATTTTCCGTTTTTGATTTTGTAAACAAATTACCGTCACCAATACACAAAAATAAAAAAGAAACGAGACGTTCGAAAAAATACGGAATCTAAGTCACTGATAACGTCAGCAGGGCCACCATTTTCTGATAAAAGTGCCCAGGAACTGGAGATTGGATGTTGTCTCCTCGACATTTACCGCATTTTCTTTCTTTTCCATATCCATTTTTTGCTGCAATTAAATGCGTTTTAGTACAAGCTATCATTACAGATTTCGGGATATATAGATACTTAAGATTTTTCTAGTACCTACTGAGAGAACAAAATGGAGATCGTCAATGGGGAGAGGATAAAAAAATTTGTAAAGTCCGGTAAACAGAAGGCTGAAATGGATGGAGGGTACGGATGGATGATTATCACTGCAGGATTTATTATACATGCTATAATAGACGGCACCATTTACAGCTTTGGTATTATATACGTAGAACTCTTGGATGAGTTCCAGCAGGGAAAAGGACAGACTTCATTGCTTGGTTCTTTAATGCCGGGAATTATGTCAGCCACAGGTATGTAATGATACTGAATTCTTTTAAAATGTATTTTTCTCTTTAACTTTACTTGTATTTGCATGCTACAAACATAGCATTTTGTTCAACATTAAAACTAAATTTCTCGCTTTACTTCAATACGTAATCCTGGTAACTTTTTTGCATTTGTCATTACGTAAATGCACGAACAAGCGTTGAAACACTTGAAAGGTGTTACTTTTATCATTCATATACAATTCGATGGTTATTTCCTAAAACTACAAACGATTCCTGAAGAAAGAGGCCGGAGAATTCGGTAATATGGAAAAAATTTCGGACCTTAATATCAACCTTAATCTTTGACCTTGACCTTTGACCTTGAACTTATTTTGAAGGTCAACGGTCAAGGTCACATAATTCTATGACTAACCGTTGTTGAGAAACAAGTAGTTGAAGTCAAAAGCAAAATATCAAGGGCATAACTCTTGAACGGTCTATCGTAGAGATTTGGTCCAAATATAACGAGGGTCCGTCAGACCCTAAAAAACAGTTTTGTCATTACACTTAATCAGCTATCTCTAATGGTTTTGAGTTTATCCCATAACAATGTTTTTTGGACTTTGAGCGAAAATTCGTGAACGAAAAAAGATTTTCGACCGTTCCTTATTCTCATCAAGTGGACATGGTCCTTACTATTGTCTTAAAATATGAAAACGATATGTCCAGCCAATTTGGGGGAAATGAGTCAGAAAAAAAAATAATAATAATCCGAAGAAATACAGAAAGGTTTTCCCTTGGAAAGGTGAAAGGCCTTAATCAAAAAAATAAACGAAGATGTTCGAACAACAATTAAAATGTAAATAAGATAAAAGAAAGTATATGATTACTACTACTAGATTGAAAAAAAAATTGCAACAATATATAAAAACAAATGTTACCCACTGTATATGCTATATAGTATCCACCAGACAGACAAGGGATGTAAGAGGGATAATCCACACTAATTTGACATTGTATTCTGATAGTTTATACTTACCTCCCTTTTATTATAAGAAGGAAGAAAAACAAACAAACAAGAAAAAATATGTAACCGATTCTTAAGGTAGATAGACACTGTTGCGCTGCGCAATGCAACCGCGCATAAGAAAAATAAAGAGTCGGGTACGGGGTAGGTTTGATTTTCGGGCCGGAATAGTAATTTGACGGCTTTTCCTTTGTGACGTCATAATTGAATGACAAATGTGAAACGTCATATTTCGTTTACTTTGCCGCGAATTAACTCCCTTTTCCCGAAAATAATTTTTCATCCGGAAACTATGTAAAATATCTCCGTTAAAAGCATGGTGACATATTCATTTTTTAATTGTAACCAATAAATTACATCATAAACTATCTGTTAACAAAAATACATCAAATTCTTATGGATAAATAGTTCATTTCTATTAAGCTAAAATTTGCCTTTCCATATTTTTCCTGCGCATTTTTTGTAAACTTAGGTAAAAAAATGGCTAAAAATGAGCAAACTTTGATCTCAGTTCTAGAAAAAACAAGCATGATGACCCATACTTTTTATTACAGATTTTGGGTAAGTAGGATTGATTCTTCAATTGTGCCGACTCGCAACAAAATCTCATGAATATGAATATTACTGTCTATCTACCTTAAAATTGAATGATGAAGGTATATTCTGAATATTCTACTTCTAGATTAGATATTGCTTTTAGTAGTATAAAATGTTGCAAAAGTTCCATATAGGATTTAATCGCAAATGCACAAACATGACTTTGGAATTATGAAAAAGACGTGACAAAAATTTTTTATCCTATTTCTTATTTTCTGACATTAATAATAAGAAACAAGTAAATAGTTCAATAGTATGAAATTTGTTCTAAGGCTTTTAAACTGTAAATTTACTCAGCTGAGTGTGATTTTATTATTCAGGTAAAAAAAATCTTGAAATTCAGTTTTGCACTACCTATGGACATATTATTCTAAGTTTAAGAAATATGCATAGTAATTTCATAAAACTAAAATCTTTGTGAAAGCCATTTGTCAACTTGATTTATATACCAACATAAAAGGTACAATAAGCATACACAATGTAAAATAAATTAAAAGGACAATTGTTCAGAGAACAATTGCAAGGTCTTTCCCAGTAATTGTTGTGTTTAATGTTATGTTTTGTCATGTCACATGTTTCAAATCATCTTGATGAGACGCACATTGTCTCCAATATATTAGAATAGCCATTTCTAATCGTTTTAAAGATTTTACGATAAAAAAACGTAAAATTTGGCTGTGACCTTGACCGATGACCTTTGACCTTGGGATCAAATTGAAGGTCTCTTCTTACTGATTAATTTGATATGTTATATGACCATACTATCTGTAAAAGTTTAAACGTTATACGCAAAAAGCCTATTTCTGAAACGCGTCAAGGGCAATAACTCTTCAGGGAGTCATCGGAGAGCTTCAGTCCAAATGTAGACAAATGTAGCCCTTGACATGATGAACATTTTTGCTGATATACTTTTTCAACCATCTATTATGGTTTCCGAGTTCATCTGAAAACAACGTCAAAGGTCAAGGTCAAAGATCACCTATGACCTTCAACTTTGTACTGAAATTGAAGGTCTTTTCATACTGATCACTTTAAACATATATGTTTACTATATTATCTGTAAGCGTTTAAAAGTTATTTGAAACAAAACGATTTACCGAAACCCGTCAAGGGCTATAACTCAAAAACGGTTCATGGCAGAGGTTTTTGTTCTATTGAATTAAATGTAGATCTCAATGAAAGGAGTATTTTTGCAATATTATGTTTTCATAATTTTTTTATCGTTTCGAGATATCGGGATAACAAAATTTCAAATGGCGGACGAAAAATTTTTTTGACCCCAGATTTGTAATTGAAGGTCTTTTCGTACTGATCACTTTAAACGGATACGATGTTTACTATATTATCTGTAAGCGTTTAAAAGTTATTCGCAAAAAAAAAAATTTACCGAAACTCGTCAAGGGCTATAACTCAAAAACGGTTTGCCGCAGAGTTTTTGTTCTTTTGAATCAAATGTTGATCTCAATGAGAGGAGTATTTTTTGCAATATAATGTTTTCAGAAATTTTTTATCATTTCCGAGATATTGCGATAACAAAATTTCAAATGGCGGCCATTTTGAAAATGGTGGACGAAAAATTTTTTTTTGACCGCAGATTTGTTATCAGGAGAATGAAAGCTATATGGAAACTAAATTTTGTGGAAATCCGACGACTTTGAGAAATTTGTATATTTTGGGGCCAAAACCGCGTAACCGGGGTCGCGACCCAAATTTTTTTTTTTTTTTTTTTTTTTTTTTTTTTTGTGATAAATCNATCTGCTAACAAGATAAACCGTGTTTGGGGAAATAACTCCGTTACTAAAAATAGATCGATATTCTTGACTGAGTTTTGAAATCCCGCAGTGATATCGATTCATGACACCAAGAGTCGAAATGACATGTCGCGTAGTTTTTTTACAGCGGTTGCGGCGGAAGAAAAAGAATAAAAAAATAAAAAGTCAATAGTTCAGACAACAATTGCAAGGTCTTTCACCAGTTTTCACCATGATAACATGTTTGAGTTTGATTTTGTTGTCTATATCAGTCAAAAATGTGATGTAAATAAAAATTCTGACCTTTTAAGTCTTTTGCTCAAGGGTCGCTAAGGACTTTTTCGAAAAATTAGTTTGTTGCTAAGAACATGAAAATTATTTCCGGTTGGCAGTGTCATTGATTTCCTCTTTATAACATTATTAAACTGTTTGCCTTTGGTTGCTAAGGACTTTTATGGCAAATAGCGTTGTTGCTAAGGACTTTGACCTTGACCCCATTTTTTCGACCATGTTTAACTGAACAATTTTTGTTCTTATATACTTCTCAACAAAAGAAACGATACACAGTTAATTTTGTAAATATTTTTGTTTTCCGCAATTTAAAATTTTTATTATAGTGTTTGTATGTATTCAACGCCAACACGCATTTGTTTACTCCATTTTTAAATCAATTCTGAAACGGAAACGATGAAAATCCGGAATGGTAGTTTTTCGCCCGCTTATCGGGTTCGCCGATAACTGATGGATGATTTAAAATTTTGATGTCAATAATTGGGACATTTCATCAGGTTAACAATTTGCCATCTTAAAAAGTGGAAAATAATGTTTCAATTCGATGCCCCGTTCAATCCAAAATTAACGTTGACAATGACTTAGCGCAGCCAGACCGTCAATTTTGATTTTTGCCCTTGCAATTCATTGTTATGTGGAAAAGGGAACAAACTAAAGACTATTGATCACTATTAAGCACACATGCTCATCAAATGATAAATCACGTGGCACCAGGTCCGGCGAGACGTCACAACGTCAAAATCGCGTAAAGTGCCTTTTACGCTTACGAGAACGGTAGTTTGAATGGAAAATAGGCATGAAGAATTCATGGTTGACATAGCAACAGAGGTTTGAAGTCACTCGGTGAGAAAATGCCATGGTTTGGTAAAAAGAAAAGTTTGAAATACTCAATATTTACGTCTGAAAACAGACATTCCGGCAAATGACCTTGACCGTACCTGGAGATGGTTCAGAAATTGTAAGAGAATTTTTGGGGAATAATATTAATTCTTATGTGCAAAAAATACATTTTGCTTACGAGTTATGGTTTTCTGCTAGAAAGTAAAATAATATGTTTGAAAAAATCTGTGTATCGTTTCTTTTGTTGAGTAGTATATAGTTTCTTTGTATCTTGCATAGTTTTTTGAGATATAAGCAAAAAACCTATAGTTGGACCCCGAAAAATAGTTTTTGGGCCCTAGGTCCAAAAGCAGTGGTCCAATTATTTTGGACCCAATGTACCAAATGTAGATCTTATTTGATTTTTATGGTACTGATGAGAGGTTACTCCTTGAAACACGTGTACAGCATAACGAAATTTACTGTTTTTTATGCAACTTCGGTATTTTTGTATTTATTAAGACTAACATTATCTCAATTACATTTAATCAGCTACCTATTACGGTTTCCGAGTTTATCCTCTAACAAAGTTCAAGGTCAAAGGTCAAGGTCAAAAATCACCTTTGACCTTGACATCATTTTAAAGGTCAAGTCTTGCCATGAACATTGGTGAAGGTTATAGGTCTCTACCACTTATTTATTGGGAGTATTTAGCAATAACGGTAAATCAAAATCTTTCAAAGGGCAATAACTTATACAAAGAGTCGTCGAATCTCCTTGAACCAAATGTAACAAAGTTGCCTCTCGTGAAGATGAACATTTTTTTTCCATTACATTTAATCAGTTATCTATTACGGTTTCCAAGTTTATTTGCTAACAAGGTCAAAGGTCGGGGTCAAAGGTCACCGATGACCTTCAACCTGGAACTCAAATTGAAGGTCTCTTCGCACTGAACAATTTAGATATACATGTTTACTATATTATCTGTAAGCGTTTATAAGTTATTCGCGAAAAAACCGATTTACCAAAACGTGTCAAGGGCTATAACTCAAAAACGGTTCACCGCAGAGTTTCGCGCTTTTGATTAAAATGAAGATTTTAATGAGAGGAGTATTTTTGCAATATAATGTTTTCAGAATTTTTTTATCGTTTCCGAGATATCGCGATGCGGCCATTTTGAAAATGGTGGACAATTTTTTTTCCCCCAAATTTGTAATCAGGACCATGCAAGCTACCTGGAAACAAAATTTGATGGAAATCAGATAACTTTGAGAAATTTGCATATTAAGGGGTGAAAAACGCGTAACTGGGGTTTTTTGGAGTGATAAATCATTGTGAGGATGAATCCAATATTTTCTCCCATTCAGAATTTTGATATTGGTTACGGTTTATGAGGAGATCTGCTAACAAGATAAACTGTGTTTGGGGAGATAACTCAGTTACTAAAAATAGATCAATATGCTTGACTGAGTTTTTGAAGTCCCGCAATGATATCGATTCATTACACCAAGAGTCGAAATGATATGTCGCGTAGTTTTTTTACAGAGGTTGCGGCGGAAGAAAAAGAATAAAAAAATTGTTCAGAGAACAATTGCAAGGTCTTTCACCAGTTTTCACCATTTCATATTTGAGTTTGATTTCGTTGTCTATTTTGGTCAAAAATGTGATGTTATCAAAAGTCCTGAACATTGATTGTGCTTTTCTCAATGGTTGCTTAGGAAAAAACCTTAAAACTGGCTGTGACCTTGACCTCTGACCTTCTTGGCCTTTGACCTTGTGCTCAAATTGAAGGTCTCTTCTTACTGATTGATTTGATATGTAACTTGACTATACCATTTGTGACGGTTTAAAACTTAAATGTAAAAAACCATTTTCCGAAACGTGTAAAGGGCAATAACTCTTTAAGGAGTAATCGGAGAATTTAGGTCCAATGAAATAAATGTAGCCGTTGACATGTTGAACATTTTTGCTCATATACTTTTTCAGCTATCTATAATGGTTTCTGAGTTTATCCCCTAACAAGGTCAAAGGTCAAGGTCAAAGGTCATCGATGACCTTCAACCTGGTACTCAAATTAAAGCTCTCTTCGCACTGATCACTTTAGATACGATGTTTACTATATTATCTGTAAGCGTTTAAAAGTTATTCACGAAAAACCAATATACCAAAACGCATCAAGGGCTCTAACTCAAAAACGGTTCATCGCAGAGTTTCGTGACTATTGAATAAAATGTAGATATCAATGAGAGGAGTATTTTGCAATGTAATGTTTTCAGAAATTTTTTTATCGTTTCCGAGTTAACAAAATTTCAAATGGCGGCCATTTTGAAAATAACGGACGAAAAAAAATTTGACCCCAGATTTGTGATCAGCACCACCAAAGCTACCTAGAAACTAAATTTCATCAAATTCCAATATTTTTCAGAAATTTGCATATTTAGGGGTCAAAAACGCGTAACCGGGGTCGCGACCCAAAATTTTCTTTTGCGTGGTAAGTCATCCTGAGGATGAATCGAACATTTTCCCCATTCAGAATTTTCATATCGGTTACGGTTTCTGAGTATATCTGTTAACAAGGTAAACCGTGTTTGGGGAATAACTCCGTTACTAAAAATAGCTTAATATGCTTGTGTTGGTTTTAAGGTCCCGGAGCAATGTCGACTTATCTTACTAAGTATCGAAAAGATATGTCGCGTAGTTTTTAGGCAAGAGTGCGGCGGAAGAAAAAAAAATAATAATAATAATTAAAATGTCAATTGTTCAGAGAACAATTGCAAGGTCTTTCACCAGTTTTCACCATGATTACATGTTTGAGTTTGATTTTGTTGTCTATTTCAGTTCAAAATACGATGTAAGCAAAAGTTCTGATCTTTTTTAGTCTTTTGATCAACGGTTGCTAAGGACTTTTTCGAAAAATTAGCTTGTTGCTAAGTACATGAAAGTCGCTTCCGGTTGGCAATGTCATTTATTTCCTCTTTACAACATTACAAAACTTTTTGCATATGGTTGCTAAGGACTTTTATGGAAAATAACATTGTTGCTAAGGACCATGACCTTTGACCTTGACCCATTTTGTCGGCCATATTGAGCTGAACATTTTGCCTTCTTTTAGTTTCTTTGTATCTTTAATAGTTTTTTGAGATATAGGCAAAAAAACTCTAAAATCGGACCTCGAAAAATGGTTTTTGACCATTTTTCCAAAATGAATGGTCTAATTATTTTGGACCCCAATGCAAATGTAGGCCTCAATGAGACAAACATTTTCTCAAATACATTTGATCATCTATCTCTTACAGTTTACGAGTTTAAGCAATAACAAGGCAAAAGGTCATCGGTGACCTTTGACCTTGACATTTTTAGATGGCCATATATCACTTATTAACAATGGTGAAGGTTTCAGGTCTTTACGACTTATCGTTTGGGAGTATAAAGCATTAACGGAAACTCAAAGTCTTTCAAAGGGCAATAACTCATATAAAGAGTCGTCGAATCTCTTCGGACCAAATGTAACAAAGTTGCGTCTCATGACAATGAACATTTTTCTCATAACATGTTTTCAGCCATCTATTACGGTTTACGAGTTAAAGCGATAACAAGGCCCAAGGTCATCGGTGACCTTGAACGTTGACCTTTGACCTTGACATTTTTAGATGGCTATATATCACTTATTAACAATGGTGAAGGTTTCAGATCTTTACGACTTATCGTTTTGGAGTATTAAGCATTAACAGAAACTCAAAATCTTTCAAAGGGCAATAACTCATACAAAGAGTGGTCGAATCTCTTCGGACCAAATGTAACAAACTTGCGTCTCATGACAATGATTATTTTTCTCATTACATGTTTTCAGCCATCTATTACGGTTTAAGAGTTAAAGCGATAACAAGGCCTAAGGTCATCGATGACCTTGACCGTTGACCTTTGACGTTGACCTTTTTAGATGGCTTTATATGACTTATGAACAATGGTGAAGGTTTAAGGTCTCTAGGACTTATCGATCATGTTGATAGGAAATGACGTGTTGGAACAACACGTGACCTCGTAAGGGTCTCGTATGACCTTATTACATGACGCATGCGGGACCGAAAGTGGGAGTAGCCCAGGTATAGACCGGAAGTTGCGAATGTTCCTTCATTATTCCCCTTTTATATAGTATTATACCCCTTTTTCAATGGTATTCTTTGTATTTTCTTTCTTTTTCTAGCATTTTCTTCATTGTACCACCCATTTTCAGTATTGTTCTTATTAAGCATAACGGAAACTCAAAATCTTTCAAAGGGCAATAACTCATAGAAAGAGTGGTCAAATCTCTTCGGACCAAATGTAACAACGTTGCGTCTCATGATGATAAACATTTTTCCCATAATATGTTTTCAGCCATCTATTACGGTTTACGAGTTGAAGCGATAACAAGGTTAAAGGTCATCGGTGACCTTGACCGGTGACCTTTGACCTTGACATATTTAGATGGCCATATATGATTTATGAACAATGGTGAAGGTTTCAGGTCTCTTCCACTTACAGTTTCTGAGAAAAAAAATTTTACGGAAATGCAAAATTAACTCAAAGAATACCATACCGCACAGTTCCGTCTATTCAAGGAACATTTTACTCATTACTCTTAATCAGCTATCTTTTACGGTTTCTGAGTTTAAGCGATAACAAGATTTTTTGTTCCGGGGCAGATAACTCCGTTACAAAAAATAGGTCAAGATGCTTGACTCAGTTTTGAGATTCCACAGTGATGTCGATTTATCACACCAATTATCGAAATGATATGTCGCGTAGTTTTTTCACAGCTATTGCGGCGGACCAAAAAGAATAAAAAAAATAATAATTATCCGAAGAATTACAATAAGGTCTTTCACTGTGGTGAAAGACCTTAATAATAATCGGAAGAATTACAGTAAGGTATTTCACTGTGGTAAAAAAGACCTTAATAATAATCCGGAGAATTACACTAAGGTCTTTCACATGTGGTGAAAGACCTTAATAATAATAATCCGAAGAATAACAGTAAGGTCTTTCACACTGAGGTGAAAGACAATGATAATAATAATAATCCGAAGAATAACAGTAGGTCTATGTTCATGCTGGAGACATTAAATGAGAGACATATGATTACAATGATATGTCTCTGTTTAAATTCATAGTAATTTCAAAAAAAAAACTTTCTCGCAATAGCAAATTTATGCATCTTTTGTCAGAAATGACCTCAAAAGTGGGAGATATTAATTGTCAGTGCTTATTTCATTTGTAGCGACACAACATATTTTGTATTTAGGCTTTTTTCCATTCTCGCAATTAAATTTATACATCTTTTGTCAAAAATGACCTCAAAAGTGGGAGATATTTACAGTTGAGATATTATATGTTTGTGCTTATTTCAATGTCGCGCCACAACATTTGTATTTATTTTTTGCAAAATTACCTTATAAGATTGAAATATTTTGCATTATAGCTTTTTTCCCCTATCGCGGTACCAAATTTTTACATCATTTGTCAAAAATGTACTCAAAAGTGGGAGATATTAGACGTTGGTGCTTAATTCAATTGTCACGACACAACATTTTTATGTATTTTTCCAAAAATTACCATATGAGATTGAAATATTTTGCATTTTAGCTTTTTTCCTTTCTTGCCATACCAAATTTATTCATCTTTTGTCAAAAATGACATCAAAAGTTGGAGATATTATATATTGGTGCTTATTTCAATTGTCGCAACACAATATTTATATGTATTTTTTCCTAAATTATCTTTTAAGATTGAAATATTTTGCATTTTAGCTTTTTTTCCCTTTTTGCGATACCAAATTTATACATCTTTTTTTCAAAAATGACATCAAAAGTGGCAGATATTATTTGTCAGTGCTTATTTCAATTGACGCAACACAACATTTATATGTATTTTTTTCCCAAATTACCTTATAAGACTGAAATATTTTGCATTTTAGCTATTTTCCTTTCTCGCGATATCAAATTTATACATCTTTTTTAAAAACTGAATCCAAAAGTGGGAGATATTATATGTAGGTGCTTATTTCAATTGTCGCGACACAACATTTTCATGTATCTTCCCCAAATTACCTTGTAAGACTGCAATATTTTGCATTTTAGCTTTTTGCCTTTCTCGCTACACCAAATTGTTGCATCTTTTGTCAAAAATGAATCAAAAAGTGGGAGATATTATATATTGCTGCTTATTTCAATTGTTGCGACACAACATTTATATATATTTTTCCAAATATTACCTTATAAGATTGAAATATTTTGCATTTTAGCTTTTTTCCTTTCTCGCGATACCAAATTTATACATTTTTTTATGATAGGGAAAGACAAGACATATTTTGTTAAGAACCTCACCGATTCAAATAAGAAGTACACCGAGACTGACGTAATCAAAATGTTAGAATTTTTGATCGACAATATTTTTGTCGAATTTGGAGGTCGTGTTTTCCAATAGACAATAGGGATTCCTATGGAAACAAACTGTGCGCCGCTTTAGCTGACCTTTTCCTTTACTCGTACGAGGCCAAGTTTTTACAAGGGCTTATTCAAAGAAAACAAAAACATTTAGCCCAGTCCTTTAATTTCAGCTTCCGCTACATAGACGATGTGATTTCTCTTAATAATCCTAAATTTAAGGATTATTTACACCAGAACTATCCAAATGAGCTTGAAATTAAAGAAACAACTGAAATACCTACTTCAGCTTCGTACCTAGATCTTTTATTGAATATTGACGAAGATGGACGTTTGAAATCTAAGCTATATGACAAGCGTGATGATTTTAATTTCCCCATTGTGAACTTTCCCTTTCTTAGCAGCAATATACCTACCTCTCTAGCCTATGGAGTGTACATTTCACAGTTGATTCGTTACTGTCGAGCCTGTAGTTTGTGCAGTGATTTTTTGAACAGAGCAAAAACACTGTCCCAAAAGCTGCTTAGTCAGGGATTTGTTCAACTTTTGTTAATTTTATCCCTCAAGAAATTCTATGGCCGTCACCATAGCATCATTGAAAGATATGACGTGTCAGTATCCCAAATGAAAGTGGACATTTTCAGCTAGATTCACGTCTTCCCGGATTTGACTACCGACTTTGACATTTTCCCGGATTGAATCACTCACAGTGTGACGGGTGCTGTTACATGTAACAGAGCAGGACATGCTTACCCCTTCAGAGCACCTGATGTCACTCTCAGTTTCACTGGAGTTCACATTGTGAGTGCCTTTGTTCTGAATGTTGTGGTTTCTGGTTCTGTGCTTTGTGTCTGTCTGGCGTCATTGTTTTTGTGTCTAACGTCATTGTTTTCTGTGTTCTCGTTTTTGCCCTGTCTTTGGAATTCGATTTCTGTGAATTTCACCCCTTTGTTCCTTCGGTATTCTACTGTGGTTGTTTATTTAAAATTACCTCAAAAGTGGGAGATATTATATATCGGTGCCTACTTCAATTGTTGCAACACAACATTTATACCCTTACCGAACTATACAGTTTGCAGCAAATTTGAGGCAAATTTGTGGAAACTTTGCAGCAAACCAATTGGTTCACCACAGAACTTTGCTAAAACTTCAACAGGGTTCGCCACTAGTGGCAACGTAGAAGTTAAATTCTGGCAAACTATTTTCTTCACCAGAAAGTTACTATAACTTTACCAGAACTTTGCAAAAAATCTGTCTTTGTAGGTAGTGTACTTTTAACTTTGCCAAAAGTTTACCAAAAACATTTCTTGGATATGCTTTTTGTGAGACATTTCAAGAAATACACCAAAACCTTTTCTCTACATCTAAAAGTGAACATTAATTTTTGATTTTTGATATGAGGTCATAATGTGATATGGTGCTGTCCCTGTTTTTGTCATGGTTAGTGTCATTGTTGTTGTCTGTAGACACTTTTGTTTTTGTCTTGCAATAACTTAATTTCCAGTTGATCAATCCTTCTAAAATCTTAACACAATGTCCCTCAAGGCAAGGGAATGGTTCGATTATTTCAATTAAAGGGCCATAAAGGGAAAATTGGGTGTTTTCATATTTTTGCTGTAGAATATTTATTATTTTTCAGATTTTGATGGGGTTTCTTTCAGTGTGCTCCTGAGAAAATTTCCAATCTTGATTATGCCAACATATTTCACTCTGAGTGTACTATTCATGAGATGTTGGGGCACAAAAAGGGCTATTCAGAAAAATATATATTATATTTTTATGTGATTCTGATGCAGGTTTTTGCAATAGGTTCCTCATGAAAAACTAACATAGCTCTTAACAATTAGATTTTTGATAACTTGTTTCCTTTCTAAGCTACTCAGGGATCAGACAGGGCAAAAATTGCAAATGTTCAAATTACCTAAAATCTTTATTTTTCATCGAATTTCGTCGGGAATTTTTGCTTTGGACTCCTCTTGTTGTAAGCTTTCTGCTTTGCATAGCCCTTTATTTGTCAATGCAGATCTTTCCTGTTGTTTTAAAGGACTTGACCATTAAGTTTGCCATAACATTTTCTTCAATGTAACTTAATACACAAAAACTTTGCCAGGCGTTTACCAAAACTATAATTAAACTTCTAAATTGTTTTTTATTTCAACCAATACAAATTCAGATTGCAAATGATAAACATGAAAAATCCAATCAAATTTACTGTAACAATATTAATTTTTGGCTCCTAAATTATTTACACCATGGCATCTGAAGAGAAAACAGTGGTGTTGTTTCTTTGAAGAACATTTATAATTTGGGTCATTTAATAGTGTATATCTACTGGATTTATACAAATTATTGAAAGCAATGATAATTAATCTTCAAATTCAAGCCAAAGTAAGTTTATTTACTTGTAAAATTACATTTAACTAAAAGAGGGGTGCATGCCTAAAATTGTAAAATTGTTGGCCTGGCTGGTTATATGCATGGTCCACATTGCAGCAGTATCGACCCCAAACACACTGAACATAGCATATTATCTGGACCATCAATATCTGTGAAATTTATTTCCTTTTGCTCCCCCCTTTTCCTTTTTTGGAAGAGGACAAATTAAGACTTAACCTCATACTGTTGACAGGGGGACCTTTGACAAACTTCAGCAGCACAATTTATTACAGATTAAACCAAAACACTCAACAAAAATATGGTAAAATATAAGTATATACTGTCAGCAAATGTGTGCATACACCGTCGGATGGGTAAAAAAAACAAAATTCAATTAAACCATTCTCTAATGTGCCAAGGAACATATTCCTAAAAATTTCCAAATGATGGATTAACTAGAACCAAAGTTATTAAAAACCATTTGCCTGACTTTAACTCACTAAAATATTTTGCACCATTTTCAGTTAATTTGCAAATTAAGGGGGGGGGGGCTTTCTTTTAAGTTTGGCCGGATTTTTAGAATGACAGATGTTTTGTAACAATTCCCGCCACAACACATTGCGGGCATATAGTAATTGTGGGCACCCTTCCATCCGTCAGTCTGCGCATCTGCCTTATAATATATATAAAGCGCTCTAGCAATTTTATTTCTTATCAGATTTTGATAAAATTTATACAGTAACTTTGGTTAAAGAATGATGCTAGGGAGTTCGAAGACGAGTCCTTGTCGAATATTTTTGTAGAAGTTATGCCCCTTTTTAACTTTCAAAATGGACAAATTATCTGAAATTTGTGCGAATCTGATATGGACCTGATTATCATTGTTGAGCGTAATGTATTTTTTATCGGTAATTACACAATAGAACACATTACAACTGCATGCATGATCATTATTCAAAAAATAATTATGATAATCTATTTCATTTTCGGAAGAATTTTTCAGATACTTTCTGGATACTATGTACATAATGTATGAGTTGCATTTTATTTGTAATTGTAACACTGCTTAGTGTCTGGGTAGATCTGATTTAGCACTCCATTTGATGCCATATATGCTTTTTTTCTTTTCTTTTCTTTTGTTTCTTTTTTTCGTTTTTATTCTTTTTTTTTTTTTTTTTTTTGGGTATGATTATATATATTAGGGAGAGGGCTTTAAAAATGTTGTAAAAACTTGTGCCCGATCCCTTTGCTTTATTTGCAATAAAATATGTTTAATTCATATGTTTGCATGCACTCTGAAGAGTCTACCAGAGATATGTGGTGAACAATTTGCATATAACGCAAATCATGGCTACAAGTTCAGTACAAGTATTCAACCGCTTATTTTAGAGGATTTTTTTTAATTTTTAAATAATATTTGCATGTAGGTATTTGTGTTGCAGAGATGTTCATTTGCTGTTCCTGTAGCTGAACTGAGAATTCTATCGGATTTTGTAGGAACATTGTAGGAAAAACAACATCAATTTATTAGTTTATACATGACTGCATACATGAAACTTTGCACAAACATACAGCGAGGATTTTATATGATTGCTGTATTGAATGCATGCTTTCTGTAATACATGTATCAAATTTTTTCCGCTTAATATCTGTTGTGAAATTTTCACAAAGCAAATTGAAAACTGACTGTTTCCCAACCGAAAAAAATTAGATATTGTTGAATATCTGGGACTGTATTTCAGAGCATCATCTAATCAACTTCTTGAATTTGAAGAATTCGTTATTTTTATTCCACAAAAGACACAATTTCTAGGTGGAAGCTTAGCTTTTACTGTTTCACATTAATTTAATATGCATGTATAGAAGTGGTGGACCCAGAATTTCTGCTAAGAAGGGGCCCGGAACAAAATTTTCTGAAAAATTCCTAGGAATTTTAAATATTTTCCATCGTAAGTGGAGGCCCGAGGCCCCCTCCCCCTTTTTTTATCCGCCACTGTATAGACAGTTTATGATACCACATTTAATTGATTATACAGCTTTAAATGTATTTTTGAAGAAATTAAAGTGTAGAAAAATATTTTGTGTATACATTATATATATTTGATGGATGGATTCATGCAATTCCAAAATTCCAAACACTGTCAACTAATGGGTGAAATCATTTAGAAACAAACAGCCCTTGAAGTTTTGTTTGTTTGTATTTATTTTTTTTTGTGAATATGGCTGTTTATGACCTTCTTCTTAAATAATAAAAAAAGCGGGAATTTAAAAAAGTAGCTATAACATTTCCAGAAAACCTTACTGCAAAGTTGCAGTGAACAGTTTATCCCAGTACTTTACCGCAAAGTTGCCGCAAACTGATCTAATTTGCATACGAAAACTGACTTTGCGGTAAAGTTGCAGCAAACTTTTTTGGTAAAGAGTTTACCAGTAGTTTACCACAGGCTTTACCACAAAGTAGCAACTAATTGTTTGCCAGAAACTGAATTTGCATAAATTTTCATACGAAAACTGAATTTGCGGTGAATTTGCCGCAAAGAGTTCCCACAAATTTGCGGTCGAGTTTCCAAAAGTTTGCAGCAACTGTTTGCCAGAGACCTTATATTTTGGTAAGGGTATGTATTTTTTCCCAAATATCCTTATAAGACTGAAAGGATGTGATAAAGTAAAATATCTTAAAAAATGAATTATTTTGGTCATTTGTAAAGATTTTGTATAAACCGCATAATGAAAACATGACTTTTCAAACATATTTATATAAAGATTTACAAAAAGCTATATCGCGACATATAAAACTTCTTCGAAAGGATATAATCAGTAAAATATTTTTGAAAAATGAATTATTTTGGGCATTTGTAAAGATTTAGTTTAAACTGCATAATGAAAACCTGACTTTTCAAACATATTTATGAAAAGATTTACAAAAAGATATACCGCGACATGTAAAACTTCTTCGAAATGGTATGATAAAGTAAAATACTTAAAAAGTGAATTATTTCTGTCATTTGTAAAGATTGAGCATGAACCTGACTTTTTAAACATATCTATATGTAAAGGTTTACCAAAAGCTATATCACAACTGGGACTAATATATTACATAATTCATTATATTAGTCCCAGTCCAAAAATAACACACAAGACTATTTCAAAAGCATATGATGAAGAAAAAAAACATTTTAAAAAATGAGTTATTTTGGTAATTTGTAAAGATTCAGTATTAATCACATAATGAAAACTTGACTTTTTGTAATATATAAATATTGGGTTAATGAATTATTTTGGTCATTTGTAAAGATTAAGTATGAACCTGACTTTTCAAACATATCTATATGTAAAGGTTTACAAAAAACTATATCACAACTGGGACTAATATATTACATAATTCATTATATTAGTCCCAGTCCACAAATAACATACAAGACTATTTCAAAAGGATATGATGAAATAAAACATTTTAAAAAATGAGTTATTTTGGTAATTTGTAAAGATTTAGTATAAATCACATAATGAAAACTTGACTTTTTGTAATATATAAAGATTGGGTTAATGGGGTTTACGCGGGAAGTGTGGCTTGCCTTTTCAAGCGAGAGGAAAACTGGATTGAAATCGTTCAAAAACGAACCTGAAAACGGGAATAGGGTGTCAAGCATTGAAAAATGAACCCGTGAAACGGAAAAAGTGACCTCTTTTGAAAGTCTATGTAAAATATTCCCCGCGTCATTGGAACAGAAAATTGGCAAAAATACGGCATTTCGGTAAGCGAATCTACAAACTGTGTTTTGAATATGCTCATTGAAAATGTGTAGTATATTTTCCCAGACCGATGAACAAAATTAGTCTCTAAAGTGTATTCGATCAAATTATGAAGTGCTGAATTTCGAATTGTTGTCTGACTAGAATACAGTAACACGTTCTTATCTACACGTCTGATTTCATTTTTGTTGCGGGGAAATATTAACTGACATGTTTTATATTTTATATATAGCTGTATTGGTATTTTTTCGTATTTGCCTATCCAAAAGAACGCTACGTGGAAATAAATTTTTATCACCTCAACTATCGCTTAAAATATATATATATATTGAATCCTCTCTACTATACACACAGCTGATCTGCACGAGCACCTATACATCATGTACTGCGTTACAACCCTAGATTAAACCTACGAGGAGGTATCACCCGGTTACCGAAAGCTATATTTTATATATAGCCTAGGTAGCCGCGTGGTCTAGGGCGCTGGACGTAGTGCAGGCGGTGTTGCCATAGATGTCACAACAGTGATGGTTCGAATCCCGGAGAGGGAACTACCAATGTGCAGATCTAACAATGTTGGGCTGATTTTCAGACGTATATATATATATATATATATATATATATATATAGTGTGTGTGTGTGTGTGTGTGTGTGTAAGATAACTCGTTTTATGTAGTGATCCTCGCGACAGCTTTCAAGTGCACTTGAAGTTCACTAGGGAACGCGAAAATACCTGTCATGGAATAGCTACCTATTCCAAAAAAGTGAACCTCGCGACAGCTAAGAGAATGCGAGTGCACTTGTAAAGTGAACTTCCAGTCCACTTAAGTGCACTTTTTGGAAAATTGCGTCTGCACCCATCCGTATCTATGTTTGTCTTTTTTCATTTTTTTGTTTTTCTTGTGCAGTTCCCTGGTTGGTTGTGGCGTGTGATTGTAATGTTCGGCCATTGTAAGTGTTTCCTGTTATCTTTCCTTCATTAATTTATAGCTGGAAAGAAACAAAAAGAGATAAAATAACAAATACATAGCATCTTCTTACAAAACCAATTTGTGTTCAGCTATTTCGAAAATAGCCAGGATACAAGGTCTAAAATACTAGCAAAACCACATTTACTGAGATTTTTTTTTTTTTTGTATAAAGATAATATTTGCATATATGAATCAATAAAACTTTGATAAAAGAGGCAGATCACGTAGCAGAATATCATAAAAACACTGAATTTTCACTTTAAAAAAACATTTTTATCAATTTTTAGATGCTTTGCACGCGGAACCAGCTTGGCATATGGCATGTATAATTTTCATTAAATAAATAATCTCATATATAATTATTACCTTGGTTCAGAAATGCAAGACAAGATTAAAACTCATCTCGAAAATACCATAGGCCGATTATTTTTCCATAGACTCAATGTTAATTATCATGAAGAGGGGTATTATAAATAAGAATGAAGCAATGCTTTCAAAAAAATTCACTCATGGTCAAAAACTGCAAATGTTCTAGCGTTGAAATGTAACATAGAAATAATGTTTTTACTACATTTATTTTTGTCAAATCATTGGGTCGATTTAGCACCTTAATGCAACCTATCCTTTTCTCAGTAATAAACACTTAACAAGGATGCATTCTCAGACATAATAAACTGAAACCTGCTAAATCGTTCAAACTTGGGAAATGTATGAAGAATTTGGAAAACAGAATGAAAAAAAACAACAAAATAAAAATACACGACACTTAAAAATATTCATTGAAAATAATACATTTTGGAGGGAACACTAGAGATCAGAAACTATGGTCTTCCAAATTATAAGTTAATTTCTCATAAGAATTAACGACATATTTTCAAAGATGCTGTTACATTTATAGATGTTGGAAAAACAGTTGCCAACATATGGGAGACTGTTTTGTTCAACTAATTGCTATTGATAATATAAGATTTTGCCACACTGCACACGGTTAAAATAATTATTTTGATGTGAAAGCCAAATTGTAGTAATATTATTCGTGTGGTTTATAATACATTACTGTCATGTTAAAATTGCAAGTACAAAAATGACAAAAAATTAATGTTAAATATTTTCAATAGAGTCCTATGTTTAACTGTTGCAGTTGCTATTTTTTATTTCTTCTGGGCATAAATATATAAAAATGGAAGATGACCATCAAGTTACCATCCCATAAAAGAAATCGGAATATATGAATAACAAAATATCGAAGTTACTGTTGATCTATTTTCTGCATATGTGCATTTTGACAACTTATGTCTCATCAGTGCAGATAAAACACAAACATTTGGAATTCCATCAACCGAAAAAATATTAAAGCTGATAGGGAACAAATAACGAAAGGGATCTAAATAGAAAAGCCAAATTTCGTCTAAGGACAAAGTTATGCATAGGCCAGATACTCCTTTGCTTTAAAATAATTTTGCACAAATTAGATAATGTAAGTTTCAATACAATCGGGTCAGCATCGTGATACGAAACGATTTTTGAAAAACTGGCAAATTGCAACATATTCCTGTATAGTCAATCGTTGAACTAATATCTTTAGTCTTGGATATTTGATCGGTAATTAAATCATACATTTTTATGGCCATCGTGTTATCATTCCAAGTAAGTACATCAAAATTGTGTATCTAACAGTTTCCAAGTATTAAAAAGTTGTTAAACTTTGTTCTGGTGGAGACCATCTTGAATGAGATATGAACCTGCTGTACATATCAAGAATGTATATTTCTTGATTACCTTAACACTTTTAAAACATTAAAAAGTATGAAAATTTCAAAAAAGAGAAATTAACAAAAGATCTGATTACTTCTTAGGCCTAGCGAACTTCTTAAAACATGGTTGTCCCCTTTCTAATTAGAGTAAGCTGGCTCTAATACATTTGTTTTGAACGATACTTTGACGCAATGACGATTTGTATATAATGAGAACATGCTTTCATCTTAATCTTATTATTTTCCAGGTGTTATATCTAGCTCATTGGTAAACTCCTACGGAAGCAGAAAAAATGCAGTGTTTGGTTCCATTGTATCAGCATTAGGCTTCGTTGCAAGTTCCTTTGCTTCAAGTATATACTATCTTTATGTCTCCTTTGGCGTCGTTTCAGGTAGATATTCATATCCTACATTTATAGCAGACGTAAAAAATGATATTACTTATCATCATGAAAATATTATGGCGAAAACACACACAGCATGATATGCTGTATATCCGTTTCCATGAGGCTTGTCGATGGTTCCCTTCTGACGTGCCGGTAGAAAAAAAGGAAACTAGAGGCTCAAATCCTGAGCCTGTATCGCTCACCTGACAAAGATACTTCTAAGCCATGCCTTTGCTGATGACCATTTTTCCCCCATATGGTATAATTTTAAGTTTTTTTCGCTACTGACATCCATGTTTTAGTCAGATTCAATTGAAATTAGTATTCTTTGTTAAGATCTTTCCATACATTACTCCAATACAGTTAAGTTAAATTTGCATCAATAGTTTCATAGTCCACGATGAAAATGAAGATTTTCCCCATAGGATCCTATGTTAAACTATGCTCTGCACTGGCCACCATGTTTTTTCTTTCTATTGGATAAGAACAAAATGAGCAATCTTAGTTATGAATTTTTCAAACATCATTCCTGGAAAGTTTGGTTGAATTTCCCTCAGTGGTTTCAGAGAAAAAGATAAAAATGTGATTTTCCTATAGGGTCTAATGTTAAAACTATGTTCTGGGCTAGCGGCCATTTTTTAATCTTATCGGAACTAAATGAGCCATCGTTGTTAAGAACCTTCTATACATCATACCTGCAAAGTTTGGTTACATTTGCTTCAGCGGTTTCAGAGGAGGAGTTGAATATCCAATATCAAACTATGTTCCGTACTTACAGCCATGTTTTTTTTTCATCTGATCGGAAGGAAATAAGCAATCTTTGTTAAAGACCTTCAGTACATTAATCCTGCAGAGTTTGCTCCAGCGGTTTCAGGGGCGAAGATGAAAATTTGATTTTACCATAGGGTCCAATATTAAACTTGTCCGTGTTGGCGGTCATTTTTTTTTTTTTTTTTTGATCGGAACAAAATGAGCAATCTTTGTAAAGGATCTTTAATAAATCATCCCTGTAAAGATTGGTTGAATTTGCTTCAGTGGTTTAAGAGAAGATGAAAATATGAAAACTTAATGCACGGGCAAAGGACGTCGGACGGACAACGGACGTCGAACGGACGACGGACGCTAAGTGATGAAAATAGCTCACACTGACCCTTTGGGTCAGGTGAGTTAATTATGAGTCTTCTAGTGTTGTTTGGCATTGTACTGATTGAATCTTTTTTTATTAATAAAGGAAAGATAACAGGAAACACTTACAATGGCTGAACATTACAACCACTTGTCACAATAAACCAGGGAACTGCACAAGAAAACAATTAAAGGACAGAAGACAAACAAAGATAACGATAGCAACTCGGCACAGCCAGACTTGGTACTGGCACTGGTAACAGCCAGCGGTAGGGTTGAACCGGTTTATGGGTACCTAAACCTCCCCTTTCTCTATCCCGTTTCCCTATAGTATAATAAACATACAAATAAAACCCAATGCAGGTAGACCACTAACTCTAAGACCACAATCTTGAAAAGGAAAGAAAAGACAAAACGTAACTTAGAAAGATGGGTCGAGGAGTGCTCGCCGCTTAACTGCCGGTTAGTTCAAGGAGCCTAGTCTGCTGGTAAAACACTGTCGCACTACGGAATAATGATCAAATTCAAAACTTCCCGAAGAGTTTGGTAAAGAATCACCATGGATTTCAGTAAACATCGGCAGTATCAGAAAGAGGCCAGTATAATTGTAAAATCTTCAGGTCATTGAATCCTATTTAACGGAATCATGAAGAATATCCGGTCAATATCCCCTATTACGTAAATAATGTAAGTTACGTCCCAGTTTTTCTGGATTTTGTATCATTTTTTGACACTTTTTAACAAAATTTCCGTAAAAACGAGGGTGAGAAATGCCTTAAGTTATAAGCTATTACCGTTTTGCATTACTGTTATATACCAAATGTTCATATCTTCTATAAAACTTCTTAAATGTGTTTATCAACCTATGAAATATGTAACCTTGTTGTAATAGATGTGATAGTAAAGTTGCGTTCTTAAAAGTCGTCAAGAGTAAATCAGAAGCGTGCCAATCGTACCAGTTGAGATATATACACCCCGTATGATGCTGCTGCTGGAACGTCGCCATCAAGAAAAGGGAAATTCGTAATAGTGAAATCAAATTCATCCTTTTTATCATAAGTTTTAGTTTTAATTTTTCCAGAGTCAACTATGATAGTTAGATCGAAAATTGGGCAGTATTTAGAATCATTGTTTGCTTTATTAAGTTTCAGTTCTTATGGGTAAATGAGGTCGACATTGTCTAAAAACTGGGGATTGTCAATAGTAAGGAAATCGTCGATATACCTGCTGTTATCGTTGAAAAGTGAAATAAGTTTATCACTGATTTGTATGGTTCCATCCTGTAGTTTTTTCATAAAGTCCCGTTCGTAACAGAACAGGAAAAGATCTGAAATGAGAGGTGCACAGTTTGAACCCATGGGAATTCCAATGACCTGTTTATAGACCGTGTTGCCGAAACGAAAAAAAAGTTGTCTAGCAATGATGTAAGGTCCTTTACAAAGATTGCTCATTTCGTTCTGATCTGACAAAAATATTGTGAGATATCCGATCATCATTCTGCAGATTGCGTTTTCATTTCACAACTTATTTGCTATTGTCGTGCCTGAAGTTTGTACAGCAGTTTTGTCAGCAGGCTGTAATTACAGTCTAAAATACTTCTACATCAATAGTACATTTTTCTCACATGTACATTCACTCCATATCCGATTATTTTTCATACATGTTCGTTCAGTCACTGTTGCAATTATTAATGCAGAAGTTTTATGGTTGTTATCATGCTTTGGCAGACCGTTAACATGTTTCTATTTCACAGATAAGAATATGTATTTTTGGGTAGATCCAGAATTTGTTACCGGACTTACGAACACAAGACTATGACAAAATCTGCGCTGTGATGGGTGCCACGCGTGGAGAAAATCATGAGTATCCTTTTCAGAGCTCCTGATGATACATCAAGTTATTTAGAGGGTTCACACTCCTAGTGCTTTAGTTTTGTGGCATTCTTATTCATTTTTGTGTAACTACCGTAATTTTATATTTTGGATTTTGGAAATTCCCCTTTTCATCATTTTTGAATCGGTATTCTTTTGTCGATGTTTTCTTAATGTTTTACTTCTGCAGAAAATATGATGTTTTTAGCTGATAATCTGACGTAATTTTGTTGAAGTTGTGACAATTTGCCAGTTGAAGTTAAGGTCATTGAACTGCAGAATACTAATCTGTGTCCAAAGTGTTTATTTAAATTAAAATAACGGACTTTTTTGCCACGGCCAGATGTCTGCTAGCTTGAAAAGTGCATCCGTATACAAATTTAGCTACTGAAGTATTGAATTTTTTGGACTAACGGAAATAACAATGCGTTCCATATCAATGACCAAGACGTTAATGAAAAAAGATGTTCATTTGAACAAACTCTTCTATAAACTATAACGTTTCCGATAACAAATAAGATGTAAAAATTAAATCCTTTGTTTAAATCCAATGTTTATTTTTTCTACTTCATATGACAATGTTCTTATAGATGAAATCTTCCAGCTGGTCATATATCTGAATATTGAAGACGCCCATATTCCGTATATCAAAATTAATGATATGGAGCAGAATTAAGGTCCGTAAGACCCGGTGTTACATTGGTTATCCGAATGCTCAGAGGAAGTTTAATACGGGACTTTCGAGATAGGGACTTTCGTGTAATTGAATTGGAAACGATCTCCTCAAATACCAGTGAGAAGGATAAGTGGATCCTTGACCTATTGAAATAAATATGTACCACCTAAAATAAAAGAAATTTATGAAATTGAAGTGCACTTATAATTTGTCCTACATGACAATTATTTAACTATCTGAAGTGCCGCAAACAGATAAAAATAAATCGCCCTTAGCTCAACAGTGTTGGTTAATGATAGGCTCCCTCTCAAGTTATTGATGTATTGATTTTTTATGTATAATAATGGATTTGATTCCGGAATAAATGCAACTCAAAAGTCCCGTATTGGAAAGCTAGATGAAAAAGTTCCACGATTTTATCGCGTTATTTTCAATGTATTTCTTGTCTAACTATGCGTTGTTCTAAACAGATATGTTTTTTTTTTTTTTTTTTTTTTTTTTTTTTTTCAAATACACAAAATATGTTTAACTTTACTGCATTGATGTGATATTGTCGATATACACTGCCATTTTTTTCTTTTGAATTATTTAAAATATCTTAATTAAAGATTTTTTTTCTAAAACTTAGGAATATCTCCTTCTTTCATAGCTCTCTCCGTAGCTGATTTTGGCTTTTCTTTGTAGATCCCATTGGCAATATATTCTCTGTCAGTTTTTCTGTAAATGAATATGAAAAATATGTTTCTATATTTCTCATATGAATATCCAACTGATAATTTCTTTCAGGATTTGGATTCAGTCTTGTTCTCCTCTCTTCGGTTGTAAGCGTTGGTCATTATTTTGAAAAACGGAGATCACACGCCATGGGTTTAGCAGTTTGTGGATCCGGATTCGGGACATTTATATTTTCCCCGATTTTGAACAAATTAATCGAAGGATATGGATGGAGAGGCGCAGTCCTCATTATGGCTGGAATTTTACTGAATTTGGCAGTTTGCGGCTCATTACTGAGACCACATTGCAAAACAAATAATGACAGTAAACAGACCACCAAAAGCGGGGATGATGACCCGAATAAGATTAGATCTTGCTGCCTTATGGCTAAAGTGAATCGACATTTAAGTCTTTCACATTTGCGAAAAAGGGTGTTCCTGCTTTATGCTATTTCTAATGTGTTTGCTGTATTTGGACTTCGTAGTGTTTATATGTTTTTACCTGACAGAGCTGAAGAAAAAGGTATCAGTAAATCTGATGCGGCCTATCTTTTGTCAATTTTTGGAATTTCGAATATTATAGGCCGAGTTATTTTTGGATGGTTGGCAGACAAGAAAAACGTAAGCAGACTTGTAATGTACTGTAGCGCCTTAATTATTATTGGATCAGTATCTATAATCAATCCACTAAATGACAGTTTAGGATATTTTATGTGCTATTCTGCTTGTTATGGCGTTTTTGGTGGTGAGTATATGAGTTTGTTATTATTGTTTTTTTTAAACACCATGAAACATTTTGTAATGAAAACTGTTGGTCGTTTAAAGAGGTAGGCAATTGCATACACAACAATTTCATTTAGCGTTTTCAGAAATTATGAGGATGTAGGTCAACGGATTGTATTGCAATTTTGTGCATGAACAGTTGATTTTTCCGACTAATGAAATTACCTTTAATGTAACATTTTCTAAAATGTCGAATTCCTGGTTCCACATATGCGAGAAGAAATTCATGACATGCTAAACAAACATCAAGGTCATTTTTTTCATATATTCTAATTAGGAATAAGTTTTGTCGATTATTGTCATTAAGTTAACAATCCACAAAGTAATAATTATCATTTTATCAATTTGCACCACAAACACAACTATGATTATCTTTAATATTAAATTTATATCAATTATAATTCAAACTACTGCAGCTATACTTCAACTTTGTATGAATAATATTTAATTTCCTCTGACTGATATAATATCATGGAGGAACTTCTGGTTTAACCATTAACCTACGTTTAGAACCATTTCTGGTTGGAGCATTTCACTTTTCAATATCCAATGCACTCCGAAACCTTGGAGGAAATAACTTGAATTTGTCATAGCCAGTCAGTAATTTGAAAATGTGAAGTCTTCACCATTTCGTAAGTGATAATTTGAGTTTCTCTAACTTAAGGGGGTGAAATATCATTTAGATATTTTAGATATACAGAGGGTCAATGTAGTTTGATATATTATACATCAATCATAGACATTTCCTCCGTCTCACATTATCTAATGTCTTCCAGCCAGTTTCTAGTAAAGTAAATTCCTACTTGCACAGAATGGTAAGCCAGTTACAATTCTTGCTGCTTCATATTGCATTTTTTTTCAGTCGGAAAACTCGACACCACAGCAATCCCACTCTTATAACCCATATCCAATAACCAAATACATATGATTTCCAAAGATTGTCTTGAAAGAGTATTTTTATATTTTCTGAGAAAAGATAATTTTTTTTTACTAAATTAGAACAAATTTTATTGTTGTGTTATGCCCATTTACAGTTTCACAAGAAATATTCCTAAATACCAATGGTTTTCACAAGCTTCTAGTTGAGAATCTTGGAGAAACAAGTCAATGTAATCACTAGATATTTATTCAATAAAAAAATTTTGGTTTTGATCGTATTGATATTTATCAATATTTATCAGCCATTTTTTTTCCATCAGTTCTCTACCTTTTGTCGTGAGCTCTAAAAGTCTCCATTTAGGCATTGAGATATCCTTGATATTTTGTTCTAAAACGTTACTGAAGGATTAATAATGAAGATATTCACAAACAAGTTCTAATATGCTAGAGCTAACATATTTGAAACAAAACTTAATATCCGGATCTGAGCACAATCACCAAGAACGGAAGTATGCATTAATTACAAGTTACTTTCAAAAGACAAAAAATCTATATTTCCAGGTGTGTATATGTGTTTGTATGTAGTGGTTTTGGTTGACCTCGTTGGTATAGAAAATATGACAAGTTGTCTAGGACTTTTATGGATGTTTCGTGGTATAGCTACTATTTTTGGTTCACCTATTGCCGGTAAATATGCACATGGAGTTATAACTTGGACACAAGACACTAAAAAACAAGAATCATATACATGTATCTTTGCAAAGACTTGCATAGACGATCCAATAAATTTCAATGCTAAATTGTCTCATTTTCAAGTACAAATGTATCTAATTATTCATTGATTTACGTTCTCCATTGTTGGTAATCTTGAATGTATATGATCATTGCGGATATCTTTTTTGAACAGATCATCTAATGACCACTGTCAACTAACATTGATACATGCAATACTGGAAAAAAAATTCAAAATGGTTTAAATCTACAAATCAGGTGATGATTATTTTTTTTTAAATGAAAGCATGTTTTAATTGATAAAAGAATCGTGGTGAGTCCAATAAGTATCTACCCTTTATCTTTTTTATTATTATCTTGAACAGTTACATTTTGCAGTGCTAGTATCAAACTGTTTGCTGTTGATACAGTTGTTTTATCTTATTGTTGATATCCAAAATTATACTACTTATTATAATAAACAAATCCACCCTTTGCCTATTGTATAGCTTCGAAGCTTTGAACAATCTTTGAAACTTTGAAACTTTTTATTACACTAAAGGCCCCGCATGAGGCATAATAGTAAAACATTACACATGTAAAATATGGAACAAAATATACATAAAAGAATTAGTAGATGCAGATGGAAGTAGAATATTGCAAATTACTAGTTATTAAATAGAGATGTAACAATTTTACAAATTTTGCCAATTCAATAAGTACATATTTATCTTGACTATTCATTATCTCAGAAAAAATAACAATGTATATGAACTGGTATAAATTTATATCTTTCAGAGCATAAAAAGTAGTTTAACAAATAGTAAAACTCATCATCTATTTCAATCATAAATTCGTTCAGATCTATCTATACTTAAAATTCTACCAGCCCCAATTGGCAATTCATGACTACCACATCTAAACTTGATAAGACTGGAAGAATAGAGAGATATTTCTATAACCAAAATTCAAATTGATAAATTCTATAATTAATACACATTAAATATTTGTGTTTTCCACTCTTCAACTAATTTATTATGAAAATAACCTGTTTTATAATTTTTGACAGATTAATATTAGCTAATTATCAGTTTGATCATTCCAACATTGATATATAACCATATTCAAGCAAATTATTTCTTATACATGACAACCATTTTGAATGATACACATCACCTGCATCAAGGCTTTATAATATATCATACAAAGTGCGAGAATTTTTCTCTATTTTACCATTTAGTATCGTTATAACAGCAATGTTTTTGTTGCAACAGATATTCATACATTTCTAGTATATGAAACCATCAGGTGATTTTCCGATTTCCCGTGCAAAGGTGTCGAAAGTGCCATTTGTAAATTGGCGCCTATGATTTCAGAAAATTTACCTCACAGTTGAAAGCTATATATAATCTTAACAGAAACGGAAATCGTGTACTTAAAACATGTTGTACACTGAAGGAAAGGGTTCACCTAAACACAAGTACCGTATTTATGTATCTATGACAACCGGAAGTGAGCTCGTGACGCGTTTTAAGCTCATTTAAAGCAAATAGACCAAAATCTGGTGTGTTTTTTTAACTTTTTTATGCAATGCTAGCTAATACAAGCGGCTGTATTGCCAAATTATACAAAACAAACATTAAACAAACTAAAACAAAGCAAACAAACTTATTTAAATACGTAAAATCAAACACAAGATACAAAAACAAAGAGAACTTTTTACATGGTAAAAAAGGCCTGTCCTCTAATGCGTGACCTCAGTGACATGATCATATCTTCTTGAATATTAAATTTAAGTCGAATCAGTCTATATGGTAAAAGGGAACCTCAAGCTCCCGCGCCATGTCAGGGTGACAGTCCACAAGGGGGATAATAAATTATATATCAATATTCGTAAAATAGAGATATAGTCTGCATGCATTATATTGCACAACCCCGTGAAATATTGATAACTTGCATAGTATTTACAAAATTAAGGAAAACTATGTACATATATACAAAATAACAATAGGATCGCAATAAATCAATATTTACTAATACATCAACCCGTCACTGTGAAAAATTTAAAATGCTATTATAAAGCTGCTTCACGGAACACTGAAAAGCGCAATTTGAGGATGTGAACCACATTTGACCATTACTGAGATTTGTTTAGACATTGGGTGAAGAGTCATAAGTGTGATAATCCATCATCACTTCCTCCTCAATCCCCAATCTTATGGCCTAAGGGCACCAATGATCTCTATTCTCTACAGGTGGCTTTTCCTACCTGTGCATTTTTTTCTCCATCCTCAACCATCTGGATTCGGTATTGCAGGATTTGGCTGCAAAGAAGATAGCCACATTAAAGTTTGGTATTCTTCTCGTTTGAAGTGCCGCAAAAGAGCATTCTGGGTTGGGGTAGAAGCTCATTCTTTGATTCGTTTTTGCAAATAGTTTTTTACCGCAGTTTGTTTCAACTTGCACTCGTTAGAGATCCGTTGAAAATACGCAGGACATACTATTCCGAATTATCTGTGATCTCATCGAAGGGAAGTATAAACAGCTCGGCGGCGAGAGAACAAAATGTCGATAGATTTGATTTGAATATTTCCCAAGGCCTGACTTTTCCTTGTTTGAATCGCAATCAGTAATAGCTATAGCATGGAAGTAAGGCAGAGATTCACACAAGTTTAGTTCGCCCACCTTTTAGACAAATACAACCAAATTCCAATACCAATATCAAAACTTAAGAGAACAAGGAGAACGAGCAATAACGCGTTGAAATTCAGTTCAGATGATGCAGCAGCAGAGGCATGAGATATAATTCATGTAACCGCTTCTTCACTATCACTGCTAGACCACAATTCTATGTTAGAAGTACCTTTGATATCAGCCCTTAGAATAGCCTAGGCCTAAAACAAACACGGATATTGACGTTGTCCTATAAAGCTTATTTGGTTGGCAACCCTGTGCTTGGGATACGACATTGGAAATAAGCGATTCAATTGCTGTATTTGCCATGAGTATGACGATCTGGATACTACTAGTCTGTGCTTTGAATATGACTCTATCCCAATAATGACTTTTTAACTTTTCTTTTAGTCGATGAGATAGAAAACCTGGACTATCGACACCATCCTAATGAAAATATTAAAATATTGTTAACATTTATCAAGAGGCTTCAAACACCGCGCCTTCGTGGAATAATGGGTCATCAATTTTAAAATCTAATTTGTAAAATGCTTCTTGGTGAGGATCAACTATGGAGATATTTGTCACAAGACTTCGATGTGATGCTTCTCTCGGATTCTTATGCTTGGCGACATTTGCTGTGGTACTGAGCACCCATAGCAACTAAATCAGATCCATGTGATAAGTACCAAATCGCCGCAACTTTCAGCATTAGCACATACTTTCTATAAAACAGCCGGTTTATAGCTTTACTTATGGGGTCTCTGTTTATAGAATGCCGGTGATTGTACTATATAAACACATAGACTTCCGCTGTTGATTCTGTCATTAGATAATTGTAGTACAGTAGAAATGCACTACTTTGTACCAAAGATTGTACTTCCTCGACGGGCAGATCCTTTGATGCAACAGAATCCACATTTTGATACAACACGTCGCTTCTTTGTCGAAGGTTGCGAAAGTTTACATTTAATCTCTGAGGAATCCATTACTTCGAACAGTTTTGTTTT
>MJUU01074507.1:140397-212725 GCA_002080025.1 Modiolus philippinarum
TTTTTTTTTTTTGTTATATACAAAACAAAATGCAAATCAACACATAAACGTTAAACCCGATCCAAACAAAACAGAGCGAAATTGGCAATTACAACCAACCAATGACAAAGTGTAAGAAAATGAATTGCTTCGACTCAATTAAAAGTAAGTGAGAACCGTCAATCCAAAACGAATGATCCAAGGACAATGGCAAAATTGGAACAACAAAGCAACAGAGACACAACATGAGTACGGAACAGCAAAGAAAACTGAAGAAACACATACACACAAAGATGAACAACATGGATCCAATAAAAAAAAAACTATAGGTGAGATCAGATGCACCGGTAGAGCAAGCATCCCCTGCTTCTTATAAGACACCCGCCGTGTTGAACCTGTCAAATCCGGTAGAGGAAACAACAATTAGGCTTTAAAGGGAAAGTTAGGTTGTCATCTGGGAAACAGATATCCCATAGCTGTCCACAAAAACTTCTGGAGGGATGACTTCAAGTTTTGGGTAACGTACCCTTTGTTAATTAGCCTATTTGTGAGCAAACGGCCTCTATCAAGGAAGTCACTGTATCGAGCACAGGCTCTTGAATATGAAAAGAGCTGGGAGATGTAAACTCCGTATGCCGGTGCTGTCGGGATATTGCTACAAAGAAAGGGAAAAAAAACAAGGATAAACAGAACCTACCAAAATGAGCTGCTTCAGATCAAACTGCACACTACATTGTCTTTGAGAAATAACAAATCAAAGATATTATCAATCAATAATACAAAAAACAAAATATATTTCGATCAGCATTTTATTGTATGAGATACGACAAAGTCGAAAACAAATAAATCCTACACCATGCCCAATCGTTTATGTATGGTCATTCAACTCCCATACGATCTGTATATCTCATGGAAGACCTATGGCCCACCCAATCTTCATTTGCCTTCCCGCGCTGGCACATCCCATCTATTCGGGCGTGGTTGCATATTTTATGTAGGGCTTACTAAGCAATATTAGGGAAACTACAAAGTTGTAGCTGACCGCAGACCCCATTCACAGAATTTCACAGAAGCATCTTCAACCAATTTGCCGCGGTATTTAAAAAAAACTACTCTTTTTGGTAAATAAATATTAAAATATATATTCACAGCAGTAACTTTTAGAACTTAGACCGATATAAAACTGTTTAATGTTTGAATAAGATCATATTTAAGATGTGTAACGAATTAAATGTGACGAAAAACAAACAAACATAGTCTCCTTAATCACATACGGACAAAAGACGCAAGGACGAAAAGCTGTTCTATTTTGATAGAAAGGCCTCTTGACATGATCATAGAAGTTAAAATTACAGGAAAACGATGACATAAAGATGAGGTAATCATTTCATCATTTCATGAACCTGGAGTATACTATTCGATGCTATGATGATACTTGATTTTCGTATATGTTGCTGTAAATGGAATATTTGTACTTTTTGGTATAATATACATCCATTTCAACGAAAATATGACGAATCAAAATGAAAATCATCATAATAGAGTATTTATATAGATATACTCCATTACTAAATATTTCAATGCCTTAAGGTCTTTTAAAGACAAAATCGATTTATATCGATTGTTTATGTCGAAACTCAAATTTTGGCTTATCAAATTATCTTATGTGATTAACTTATTACATTTCAAATGTTTAAAACATTTTATGATGACTTTAATGACAATTTATTAAGGACTTAAAAAAAAGGTGAAAAAAATGACGTCATCACTTCACCCGCCAATAGAATCTTCCTGCACGGGAAATCGTTAAAATATAAGCATAAATATAAGCATTTTTGTCTACGAATACCTTAAAAAATTGCTGTTATACCTTTGAGTACAGCGAAACATTTTTCAAAATCTGCGGTCCGGGGACTACGGGTATTTCAGCTACACTCTTTTCACATTAAAAAAAACGAAAAACCTCTTAGACATATGCACGACATAATTGTTGGTCCGATTTATTACTACCGTCAGCAATTAATCTTTTTCAAAGTCAAGATATATAGAACTCTTTTCCCTGTAATGGTTCAAAGAACTTATAACCTATAACCGTACGTTATTAATATTCTATTTATCATTATTTTTGGTTTTGATTTGGACAAATTACAAATGCCAAGCTCTAAATAAACATCAGCTCAATTAACGATTTCCTGTTCAATGCTAGTGTAGTTGATTGTTATTTAATTACTTATGGTCGTTTCAAAACGATAGGGTAATTCTTCATTCTTTATATATTGAAACAAATTTTAGTGATAGGCAATGAATTTTTATTTTCAACGAATTACCCAGTAAAATTAATGTTTGACCCCGCAATGCTTAACGCGAAGAAGAACTTTATTACTAAGATAAAGAAGGTTTGCAAGTTTATATATGATGGCATATATCTGTACCTACTTATCACTTAATTAAGTCTACATATTTTGAGTTATGTCAACATGCTACTTGATTAAGTACACATAATAAGTTTAGAAAAAAGAGGAAAAATACATTGTTTGAACAGAACCTGCCATCCACTTGTCCATTTAATTATCATGCAAGTAGACATAACTTTCTGATTAAGTCGACATAATTATTTGATTAAGTCAACATAATTGTCTGATCATGTCAACATATTTTCCTTATTAAGTAGATAGAATTTTCTGAACAAGTCAACATAATTTCCTTATTAAGTCGACATAATTTTGTTATAAAGTCGGCATAATTAGCATCCAATTAAAACCCAAATTGGCCAATTTGGTCAAGATTGTCCTTTGGTAACCCCTTTTTTTAACCAGCAGGGGATATAGTTTAAAATTTTACCATTTTGAAAGATTTCGAAAATCTCCTCCGAGGCCATAAAGCCAATCAAAACAAAACTTGGTAACAGTATCTCTTCATACATGTCATACTATATTCATAATTTTTACATTTTTTGCAATAGTGTTTTTCCTATGTTTGGGTTCTAGTGCTGATAATGAAGAATAAATTTTCGAATTGGCCATACAGCTCATTGAAATAATTGCAGTTGGAGTTAACATATGTGTTATGGTCTCATATTCATTTACTTCATATCCTTTCATAAATATTATATACATTAGTTCACCAATGTTAAAATTTCTGAGAAGATATTAAAAAACAAAGTACCGAAGTAACAGTTAATTTATTTTCTGCATATGTGCATTTCGACAACTTATGTCTTATCAGTGCAGGTTAAACCAAAATATTTGGAAGTCCATCACCGAAAAACTTGTAAAATATAAAAAATACCGAAATTGCATAAAACAGTAAATTTCGTATTGCTGTACACGTGTTTCAAGGAGTAACCTCTCATCAGCAGCATTACAATGAAATGATATGGAAAGCCACTATCCAAAAGTAGTCAAAAAAGAAGTACGCATTTCCAAAAATATCGAAATTTGAGGCAAAATCCAGTACGAAGGAGATATAATGAATGCCATACACAGAATGAAGCCTCAGTATTTTAAAGTGGTTAGACTTAAGTGGTTAGAATAAAAACTGATAGGGAAAAATAACCAAAAGGATCTAAATTAAATATTTGTGTCATCTTAGATGAGGTAAGGAACATTAAAACCAAAAAACGGGCACCAAAGGAACATAGTGACCAAACAGGGTTCGCATTGTTCAAATTGTTCCAGAGGAGGCAATCTTTAAACACATTTCCAATATGGTCATTTGTGAAACTATGTTCCTCGCTGGCAGACATATGGAATTAGGTAGGGAGAAAAATCATAGACTTTCAGAGGTATCACCAAGGACATATATCATCAAAATTGGTAAAGAAATGTTAAAGTCATTCCAGAGGTGAAGATCTATGTATGCATTTTCCATAGGTTTCTATCTTACCAATGTGCCATACAGATGACAACCTTGGATGATGTAGGAACATAAAAAAATAAACATCTGTTACAGTTCAAACTAAAGAAACAACGACAGTAGACAACCGAAGGAACATAGGAGTGGTACTTACAAAAATCGAAGTTCAAAGACATGGCAAAAACGAGGACAAAGAAAAAAATGATGTTAGAAACTACAAAGCACTGAAATTAAAAAACACGACATTGAAAACAAAGGCTTTTACAGTGTGAACTCCCATTAAACTTTGAGTGACATCAAGCGCTCCGGAATGGTAAGCATGTCTAGTAACTTATCAATGAACTTCCCGGACTGTTATGTTCTAATTTTATCAATATCATTCAAGTAGTTTTCTAGGAGAACGTCTGTGAATGCATTTCCCATAAGTTCTGTGTGTTTGAATATGATATCCGCATGAGGTCTTTTAGCATGAAGTAGGAACATAAAAATTATAAACTTTGACGGGGACCACAAAATGAATAATATATTAAAATTTGATTAAAATTGTTCGAATGGTTTTAGAGGCAAAGACCTTTAAATATATTTCCTTTTCCCTTTTGCGGCCATCTTTGAAGAGATGCAAACCTGCCGGACTCCGGGACATGTGTAAAAATTATAGTCCCCTATAAGATGAACACATACGCAATTCAAACTTAAGCTCTATCTTAAATTATCTATAAAATAAAAGTAAAATTTGAAAATACAACACCAAGACGCTCAAGAGCCTGTATCGGTCACATTGACCATTGCAGACATTAACAGTCCAGATAACCTACATGTAAAGGGGTCTTATTAAAAAATATGTCCACAGACCTTGGTGCATAGTCCGAAGTAAACATGTGTCCTGCTTGGAACTATTCTGATTAGAGTGCAGACTAACAAGTCAACTTTTTAGAGCACCATCTGAAGACCCCTGGTCTTTAGTTTTGAATTTAAAAACGGCCTTGTAGTAGATGAGAAGATCTTTAAATGTGTTTCCCATATATGAAGCGCAGCTGCAGGATGCTTTGCCAATTGGGGTCGGAGGGTGGGGTTGGGGTGCAACTAAAGACAACCGTGACCAAGTCTGGTTCCAATCTGCCATCAGAAGTTTGACAAGATCTTTGAATGTTTTCCATAGGGCCCAATGTTAACTTAGTTATCACACTTGGCATCACACATTTTTTCCTCAAAAGACTAAGAACTACTATGACCAAGCTTTTTTCCGATTTACAAAGTCGTTTGAATGTGTTGTTTATGTAGTCCAATATTTAACTAACTTCCCTGCTGGTGGTCATCTTTGATTAGACCCACAGTTGCTGAACACTTTTTTCTAAAAGGGGACCTGCCAAGGACTATTGTTGCCAAGATTGGTTACAATTGGCTATGTGGCTTCAGAGGAGAAGATCTTTGAGCCAAATTAACATATACTATGATGAAGATAAGTTTAAGTAATTTAAAGATAGGTTTGATTCAGTTGAATATATATTCAAATCGATTTTATTTTAAAACTTGCAATGTCAAAATCTAAGGAAGTTTGTTAAACCTAAGGAGTATCCCCATCATGCATAGCTCTGTCCTTAGATGATTGCATTTAAGATCATATGGGTAGTTTGTTATCTATCAGCTTTTCAACATATTTCGGTCTTAGCTTTCCAAATGTTTTGATTTGATCTGTACTGAAGAGACATAAGTTGTTGAAATGCACATATGTAGAAACTAAATTCACATCAACTTCGGTATTTCATTATTTTTACCTATCGTTAATTGAATTGAAGATAGATTCAATAAATTAAAGATAAGTGCAATTCAATTTAACCCATCTTTAGATGAATTGCACCTATCTTTAAATATATAGTGATATGTCCAATTGAATTATTTTTAATTGAATTAAAACGTTTTATGCAATCAAAGATAGGTAAAATTGATTTGAACCTATCCTTAATTGAATTGAACCTATCTTCAAATGATTTAAGGAGATGTTGCATTTATACCCATCTTTAAATGAATTGATGATAGGTTTAATTCTATAACACCTATCTTTAAATGAATTAAAGGTGTCTTTAATTCAATTAGAGATATCTTCAATTCAATTAAAGATATATAATTAATTCCGTTTATATGAATCAATTTTTAATTGAAGATATTTCTAATTAAATTTAAGGCATCTTTGATTCATATAAAGATAGGCTCAACTGAATTCACACTATCTTTAATTCATTTGAAGATGGGTGCAATGGATTTAAAGAAGATGATAGGTATAATTATTTGAATATCTGTTAATTTGGCGTTCCTTTAGTTAAAGTGGAGACTAGCAGGATTTACCTTGAAACGGGGACTACTAAAGGACTATCCTCACTAATTTTGGTTGCAATTGGCATAGCTGTTTTAGAGGAAAAAGGTTTTTTCAATATGTTTTCTCAAAATAGCAAATGTTAAAACTAAGTTCCGAGCTGGCGACCAACTTTGCAGAACAGCAAGACACAATTTTCAAATGAGACCACAAAAGGCCTATTGTAGCCAAGTTTGGTTGCAATTGGCAATGCAGTTTCAGATGACACAATTTCTAAAGATAACCACCTAAAGCCTATTGTAGCAAAACTTTGCAATTGGCAAAGCAGTTTCAGAAGAAAAGATCTTTGAATGTGTTTTTCGAAGCATGTGGCAAAATCAGGGTCACTTTTTTATTCACGAGGTAATGAATTATTTACGACGTCACTATACATAATTTTAGAATCAGTTTCATAAGACCTAAACATCAGTGACCTGAAGACTTTACATATATACTGGCCTCTCACTGATACTGCCGATGTCTGCTGAAATACATGAAGACTCTTTACCAAACCCTTCGGGAAGTTTTGAGTTTGATTTTTCTTCCGTAGTGCGACAGTGTTTTACCAGCAGACTAGATTCCTTGAGCTAGCCGGTAGTTTAGCGGCGAGCACTCTTTGACCCTTCTTTCAAAATTACGTTTTGTCTTATGCTTTTTCTGTTCAAAGATAGTGGTCATTGAGTTAGTAGTCTACCTGTATTGGGTTTTATTCGCGTGTTTATGATACTATAGGGAAATGGGATAGAGAAAGGGGAGGTTTGAGTACCCATAAACCGGTTTAACCCTACCACTGGCTTTTGCTGGTGCCGGTACCAAGTCCGGCTATCCCGAGTTCCTATCGTTATTTATGTTTGTCTCTTGTTTTCATTATTGTTTTTCTGGTGCTGTTTGCTTGTAAATTGTGGCATGTGATTGTAGTTCCTGGCCATTGTAGGTGTTTGCTGTTTTCCTGTTTTTGTAATCAACATACAATTGTGAATGGTGACTTTTTATGCCATTGGTACCTCACATTCCATAGAAGATCACATGATCGATTGTTTTACAAAATTGGAAACACCGGTGCGGACGACAAGATAATGCTAATTGAATAGGCCTGTATTTAGACTTTGGTTCCCAACTTCAAGCTATGAAAATGGCGATATAGTAAAAGAATTTTAAAAACCACGTTTTTTGTGGCTTTCAAGAACCCATAAATCGAAGCAGAACAAAACAACAAGTTTATTTTCCAGAACTTTTTATCCGGATGTGGCATTACAGGAAAAGAGTGTGTATAATTCAGTGGCTCGATTTTCAAGGAAAGACCCCTATATTTAAGGTTTTTGACAAAATTTAGTTAAAAATTTAAAGGAAAGTGCTTAATTTTAAGAATATCACCGGGAACCTCCAGTGTATTGAGTTCAAACGCCAAATTAGCCTCAAGAATTCAAAACCGGTGTAGGGGTAAATTAAAGAAAAGAAAATGGTAAAAAGAATTATTGAGTAAAATTTTGTTTTTTATTGTCAAGCCCTTACTGTCCTATAATATAACAATAAAGTTGGTCAGATTGTTTTAATATGGCTGCCTTATGCAAATTAGCATTTTACCATATGGGGTTAAATGTTAAACTATATCTTTAGCTGACAGGCATCTTGGGCTAGGTGCAGACAATTGGAACACACATTTTTAAGGGGACAACCCCAGGACTATTGTGACCATGTTTGGTTCCATTCAGAAAAGATCTTTGAATGCTTTTTCAAAAGGATACAATGTTAACTAGTACCCACTTGCATCAATCTAGCAAGGACTAGCCAGACACATTTTGTAAGGGGACTAACCATAGACTTTTGTGAGTGAGCTTGGTTCCAATTTGCAAATCAGATTCAGAGGAGAATATATTTGAATGTTCTTCCCCGTTGGGTGCAACTTGATAATTATATCTACTTAATTTGATAATTATGTCGACTTAATGAGATATTTATGTCGTCTTAATCAGACAATTATGACGACTTTATGGTATATTTATGTCGACTTATTCAGATAATTATGTCGACTTAATCAGAAAATTATGTCTACTTAATAAGGAAATTATGTGGACTTAATAAGGAAATTATGTTGACTTAATCAGATAATTATGACGACTTAATCAGAAAGTTATGTCTTCTTGCATGACAATTGAATGCACAAATGGATGGCTAGGGAGGCTTATTTCTGCCATTTTTTGGTATATTTTGGCATGGATTGAACCCATGTGTATCAATGTCATTTTTTTTGTTTTTTTTTTTGCTTTCGCAATTAAAATGATATGCAAACATTTACAAAAATATTTATGGAGGCTTTTTTCTGCCTTCGAGATATTGAGCTGACGAGATAATTATCAAATCATGTCGACATAATTATTTCGATAAGTCGACTTAATTTTCTTGGAAAGTCGACTTAACGCCATTTTTATGTCGATTTGTCACTAAAATTATCTCGACAATTCGACATATTTTTCTTTACAAGTCGACATTGCATATCTCAAATTCTCATTCTGAGGTCGAGATGTTGCTCGTAGCTGCCATCGTGAAGTTGCGTTGTCCAGATAATCATGATAACTTTTCAATTTAAAAAGTCGGATTGTCAAGATTACCTGCTATGTTGCGAGACACCTTAATGTCATATTATAACTACGTGCTCTCAAATGCCTGTAGCTTACCTTTTGCAAGGCTAGGACAGACAGTGCAAATAACCTCCGTGTAATATGGCCAACTGCTTCGGAGGAGAGGACCTTTGTATGCATTCCCCATAGGGTCCCATGCTAAACTGTGTTTCCCGTTGGCAGCACTATGAAATAACTGGACACATTTTTTTCAAATTGGGCCGTCAAAGGACCATTGGGACTAAGTTTGGTTCCAATAGGAAACGTTGCTTCTAAGGAGAAGATCTTTGAATGTGTCTTTCCATACACTATTGACAAATATTTTGACTGATTTTTCCAGAGTCAGTCGTTTTTTTACTTAGAATGTCTGAACAGAGTTGAGAATGGCTGTACTGAGTTGACTTAACGGTGATCAGTCTTTTTCAACACTAGATTTGACTGAAAATGTCTGATCAGAGTTGGGCCAACCCATTTCAGTCAATCTCAGTCTTTACCTGTGTTGAAAAAGACTGAACAGTGTTGAGTCAACTTTGGTCAGTCATTCTCAACACTACCTGTGTTGTAAATGACTGGTTTTTGTTGAGAATGTCTGTTCAGTGTTGAGTCAAAGCTGATCAGTCATTTTCAACGCTACCTGTCTCGTAAAAGACTGATCCGTGTTGAAAATGACTGACCAGCGTTGACTCAACATCGGACAGACATTTTCAACGCAGGTCAGTCTTTTACAGCACAGGAAGTGTTGAGAACGACTAATCAGTGTTGATTCAACGCTGGACAGACATTCTCAACAGAAATCAGTCTTTTACAACACAGGTAGCGTTTAGAATGACTGATCAGCGTTTACTCAACACTGGCCAAGCTTTTACAACACAGACAAGTCACTTAAAACAAAAGTAAAGACTTATTTATTTAATCAATTTATTTATTCTTTATTTAATCAATTTATTTATTTTTTATTTATTTATTTTATTTTATTTTATTTATATTACATTATTTATCTAATAAATTTCATTTACATTTTTTTTAATTTTTATTTATTTCCATATGTATTTTCATTGCACAGACAAGTCCCTTAAAAAAGTAAAGATTTTTATTTATTAAATTACTTTAATTATATTTTTATTTATCTATTTTATTCTATTTATATTAATTTTTTTTTATTTATTTTATTCTATTTATACCAATTATTTATCTAATTATTTTTATTTATTTTAATTTGTGTTTTCAATTTTTTATATATATTTACTTTTCCTTTCAATTTTACTTACTTATTTAATTTATTATCTTAACATTCCTGTCCTTATCTGTTCATTCATTCAGTTATCTATTTTTCTATAAAATTATTTTAAAACTAAAACTGAACAGTTGAATATACATATAACCTTGCCAATTAGTTGTTTTGTTTGTTTGTTGGCAGTAAAATCGCTCTTTAATATGGCATGAGAGATACGCCCTTCCCTGTCCCCACCATCAGTTTGTGACGTGAATATCTGTGTCAGCTTCTATGTTAAAAAACAATATGTCATCTGATGTGGACAGAAACAGACACCATATATGTGTACATTCGTTGTCCATGTTTGTCTTTTGTCATTTTTTTTTGTTTTTCTTGTGCGGTTCCTTGGTGGATCGTTGCATGTGATTGTGGTTTTCGACCATTGAAGGTGTTTCCTGTTATCTTTCTTATATTTATTCATACACAATGTAACATTTTGACCATTTTGTTATCTTTTTACAAAGGGACATCAAGGCAAAGAATGATTCAGTCACAAAATCGCTGCATTTGATTGGTCATGAAGGTCGGGAAGGAAGACCCTAAGTAATTTTCTGGACATTTTGATAGCAGACAGGCCATTTAAAGTCTAGACCATCTGAAATTGATGGTACTGGACATAGTAATGCATGTGTATAAACACGTTCTGTTTTGTCAACGATGTGAATTGAGTATTTATAGAGGGTAGAACATGGGTACCAATACCATGAATTTGAACATCAGAGATAAGAAAACAAAATTGACTTCAGATTAAATCACGTGGACACGAATATAGAATGAGACTAGAATATAGAATGAGAGAATAAACGATTTAAAGCGCTCGTTTACAAATATATAATTTATATTATGCCGCTAAAGAGTTGGCGGTTAGAAGAATAACAGATTATATTTTCATTTCTTTGTTAGGTTTTCCTGTGATATATTTATTTCGAGAACTGTTTTTATTTTATTCGAGATTGTTTCATTTGTCATTTCGCTTCTGCTGTCGGTGTAAAACTGTGGCTATCCTGCAACAAGCTAATGTAAGACTTTTGAGTCAACTGTTTGTCACTGAGCAAGTTCTTTTATTAGACAAGAAAATGAAAACATCGAACTTAACCAGAGTTTTTAATACATCCTCAATATTTATGGTCACGTAAGCTTTGTCAAGTTTGTACTTGAAACTATCCATAAGGCGTTCTTTTCTTCTGTTCTTAATGTAATTTACCTTCATTTACGTGCAGGTTACATTTTTAGTTAAACATATTTCATGTGGCGAATGTTATGGTACACGTCTAGATGTTTGGTTCTATTAGAATATATGTCAGCTTTTATATCTATTCAACTGACCAGAAATCCAGTATAAGTAGTGAGGCGCCTATTTTCCCTACGCAAGAGCTCGATCATATCCCAAAGTCCAAGAACTACCCCTAGCCGGTATTTTATCCACTGTGTATTTTGAAAACTTCACATCAAAAATGTATATGAAAATTAATATCAATTTATATTTTATTACATTTTATTTTATATAATTTATTTAAAAGTTCGATATCACTGAATTTGCATACAATACACAGAAAAGACGTCGCTGACTTTATAGCACACAATTATTGATAACTACATGTCCTGTCCCGTAGGCATGACATGGTTGTATATTGTAAATCCAATATGCAACATATTAATGAACTGTATAATTTTACCTTGAAACATGGAATTTGCCCAGCTAAAACCCACAAAAATAAGTTATCATTCAAACGTAAAACAAAATCTCATTTAAATCGAAATCAGGGCTTTCAGGCTAAATTAAAAAATATTAAATATAAAAAATAATTTATTAGAAACAAAAAATTGAGTACTTCAAGCCCTTATAATAGAGTGTTATCGTATATTTGATAACCATAAAAAAAGAAGAAGAAAAAAGATCCTTGTTAACAAAAAGTTGACTTAAAAAAGTTCATTTTAGACAATTTATCTACATCAGGATAAAATTAGCAATTTGTATGCCCTCCCTGTGTACAATCGGGCTACAAGTTTTGGAATGACTTAGTCAGAGGCATTATTATATGTCCCTTCTATATAGGAGAGGTGTATCATTCTCTCGGAAAGATGGCTGTACAACTGTATCCCTGCGTGCAGGTTGTAAATCCTAAGTGCATACATATAGAACGATACGCATCTTTCGGGTTAACCGATACGATTCTCTGTTTACATTAAAAAAGTCCGTACGGAGGGTAAACTCAATGATGAGCTCAATGATGAGCTAATGCATAAACACGAACACAGTCTGTTTATTAAAACAAGAGGCTATCAAGAGCCTGTATCGCTCACCTTGGTCCTGCAGCATTATTATTCCCAATTGATGGTCCATCTTTGGTCGTGTATGTACATGAAAATCAGAAACTTTTTTTTTAAATTTAATTAAAATTGTTCAAGCAGTTTTGAATGCAGTTTCCAAACTTAAGGGCCTATGTTAATCTACGTTCCCTGCTGGTAGCTATTTAACATAAAACTTTGAAGAGGGTCACATAAGGACTATCATATCAAAATTCTACTAAAATTATTCAAGCAGTTTCAGAGGCGCAGATCTGTTTATGCACTTCCCACTGGGTCCAATGTTAAACTAAGTTTTGCTACTGTTGGCCACGCGGAAAACGGATCAGCACCAAAGTAACAAGCTTGATCAAAATCTCACAAGTTTCATTTATGCAATGTTTAAATTGAATCCATTGAATGGTTTTCCATGATATCTTTGTATGCATTTCCCCTTAGGGTCCAATTCATTGCTGGCAGCCATGTTGGATGATGGATCAGCACTGAAGTAACAACACTTGGTCAGTTTCTCATAAGCAAAGTTTGGATTAAATCTATTAAGCAGTTCTCTAGAAGAAGATCTTTTGTTAAATTCACACCTGGTGACACTTGGTCAGCACATGACAGGCATCATTCATGTCATGTTTGATTTCAATCCATTCAGCAGTTCTCTAGAAGATCTTTGTGTGCATTTCCCATAGGGTCCAATGCTGTCGGTCATGTAAGATGACAGATTGGCACCAAAGTAGTAACACTTGGTCAGCACCTCATAAACATAATTCATGCCCAGTTTGGTTCAAATCCATTCAGTGGTTCTAAAGTAGAAGTTCTTTGTATGCATTTTCCCATAGGGTCTAATGTTAAAATTAAGATCCCCGCTGGCGGCCATGTTGGATGATGGATCGGCACCAAAGTAGCATCACTTAGATAGCACCTCATAAGCATAATTCATGCCAAGTTTGGTTCAAATCCTTTCAGTGGTTCTCAAGAAGAAGTTCTTTGTATGAATTTTCCCATTAGGTCATTTGAGGGTTAGAGAAGAAGCATGTATCATGGATCACATTGGTTTTTGTCTAAGGGTTAGAAAATGACATTAACCAATCCGCTACCAAACAGACCTTTCAAAACACTTTATGCCTTACTGATAGTGTGACGGGTGTCGCAAGCGGGGCAGGACATGCTTACCCTTCCGGAGAACCTGATGTCACTCCCGGTTTTCATGGGAGTTAACACTATGAGTGCCTTAGTTCTTAATGTTATCTTTTTATTTCCGTGCATTGTAGCTGTCTCACGTCCTTGTTTTGTCTTTGTTTTTATCTGTTACCGTTTTTGCCATGTCTTTGGACTTCGATTTTTGTAGTCATCGCTTCCCTTGTTCCTTCGGTATTCTACTGCCGTTGTTGTCAAATGGTAAACTACGTTCCCCACGGGCGGCCACATTGGAAGCGGTCGGAAAACTTGAACGTGTTCAATAAAATATAGTCCTGATCATGCTGAACATTTTTGCAATTTAAACTTGACCTCTATCTCGAAGCGTTTTTGAAATATTGGACAAAAAGTACAGAATCACGAAAAAATTGACCAATAAATGGCCACAACTCATATAAAGGTACTTGGATTTTCTTCAAAATATCCATGTGGGTAGATCTTATCATGCTGAACATTTTTGCAATTTAAACTTAACCTCTATCAGTTATAGTTTTTTAAAAAAAAATAAAAAAAAAACATCAAAATTTTGAAAATTTTAAAGAAAAAGGGCAATAACTCTTAGACGGGTCATCAGATTTTCTTCAAAATTTCAGCATGTGTAGATCTTCTGCAATTTACCCCTATGTTCTATTTTTAGTAACAGCAGCCATGTTGTTTGGTCTACGAACATAAAAATCACAAACTTGAAAGTGCATACCCTGGTGATGATTCAGGCCAAGTTTGGTAAGTATTGGCCCAGTAGTTTTAGAGGAGAAGATTTTTGAATAAAAGTTAACGGACGGACGGACGGAGGACGGACGCTGAGTGATGGCAAAAGCTCACACGGCCTTTGGCCAGGTGAGCTAAAAAAATTACATTAATGCACATTGTATACAATCCATGCAAAATATAGCAAACAAAAATACCGAATTCATTTATAGACTACATAACCCGTCGTTTTAAGTAATATTGCGCACTTACACTATATAAGACACATTTTTGAAATGCATGTGGATAATATGGCTTTCAATGAATTTCTCAACATCACTCACGGAACAAAGTTTGTCTCATATGTTATTGATAAATCATAAATCGTCCTTTTCGAAGCTTGCTTAACTTCGGATGATCCCACTGAAAACATGGCATCCAGAACAGAAAATGGTTAAAATTATATCAATCAACTGGGATTTTAGTTTAACATACGACTCAAATTACTTTGAGAATCTTCTGTTCTGCAATTATGAAAGCTATTGTGAAGAAATTATTTCATTATTCCTATAAAAAAATTGCTAATTTCGTCCATGTTTGATAAAAACAATCATTTTCACATAACATAACTTCAAATTTGTCCATGTGCGTTTTTATCAAGTGAAGCAAATTTGATTGAATTGTACTGCAATCTGTTTAAGGTTCATAAAATAGCTTTATTTTTCATATCGGTCTGCCAAACTAAAAATTGCTACTTCGACATAACTCACATAGCAAAGTCATCATATTCGGAATCGGCATATACCTGGCTAAGAAACGTTTTGATTAGACAGCGATGCGGGCCAAATCCCTGATACTTTAGTCTTACGCATATGAAGCGGGATCTGTTTCATTTGACAAACTATTAACAAACAAACTTGTAGGTTGATTTTTCTTTCAGGATGGATTTATGACGCAACAAACAGCTATGATGTCGCTTTTTATGTCATAGGCAGCATTTTAGTTCTTGGTGGAGTGATAGCTTTGTTTTTACCGAAACTGCAACTGAGGAGAATTGGTTCTACATCCATGAGCAAAATATCTGTCCAAACAGACAAAACGGATTTTGGAAACTTAAATGTCTAACGATATCGTCTAATATATAGTTGCGTTTCTCTAGCATATATTATCATAATATCATATATGATATATTTAATATCTTATTCATAAAGCAATACGAGCTATTTTTTTTAATGTAAGTGGATGGGGCTAGACCTAGCCAAACTCTAAATTTTACACTCCTTTAATTTTTCTAATATTGACAGTATTTAAACTACACATGTTCATACAAAATAAAGGCAATAATCAAAAATTTTTACCATTCCGTTTTCTGTCTAGTGCTCATCAAAGATACCCTGTTGCCTCATATTATTTAGTCTGTTCATGACTTTTTATTGTTGCACAAAATGAACTCTAATTAAAATTGTATTTGATATAAAATTATAACAAATGCGAAATTCTGTATTATAAAGAAGAGTGAAAGACAGTATGACAATTAAGTACATTATATATTGCCACCTTTGGAACCAGGGAAGATTTTGGCGATAAGTGAGGGTGGCGTTTTATCGAGGGAATAAATAACATAGAAACTATGCAACTTTTTGAAAAAAAACACCTTGAAAATGGTTGGCGATATGTTTAGGGACCGCCGTTTAAGAGGGGCAGTATAACGAGGGAACACTAAACAGTAAATTCTAATAATTGATTTTTTAGAAAAATCGACCCTTTAATTAATTTTAAATTCATAATAGAGTGTAAAAAATAAATAATACTGCTGAATATTTCCATAAATCTCACTTGCGAGATATCGAACTTTATATTTTCATTGTTTTTATATACAAAAAATACTGAAGTGGCATAAAAAAAACAGTTAATTTCGTTATGCTGTACACGTGTTTCAAGGAGTAACCTCTCATCGTCAGCATAGGAATCCAATAATATGGAAAGCAATGATCCAAAAGTAGTAAAAAAAGAAGTACTGATTACCAAAAATATATTTAATTGTATAAATAACAAAATACCGAAGTTACTGTCAATTTAGATTCTGCATATGCGCATTTTGACAACTTATGTCTTCAGTCCATATAAAATCAAAACACAAAATGTCGACTTCATGCACTGATTACACATAACTATATGAAAGTTGATTATTTTCATGAAGAAAATAGATACATTTGTATGTATTTGCCTTGTGAAAAAAATATAATAATTTTAAAATTTTCATCACACCTCTGACGATGGTGTTATTTAATTATTAAAATGATGGAAATTGAGAAATAGGGTTATCTCCAAATACCCCAGGTCTATCCCCTTAAGAAGCTCTCAGATATAAGAGACTGTTGATTTCAAACGAACATCAAAACTACTCATAATTTCAATTATTTTATTAATATTAGTTGTGATTTCAAACAATCATGGAAACTGATTCATATTTGACACTGACACCGGGAATTACCGAGATGTTACATTTAGTCAACATGAACAAAGTAATTGTAAATGGTTAGAGATTTAAAATTTTATTTCATTATTGAAATAATTGTATTTTAACAGGTTCCAGCAAACATCGATGTGACATCATAAATCTAAATATTGACATCAAAAATAGAATAAAAAAGATAACAGGAAACACATACAATGGCCTAAAAACATAGGCAAATGCCACAAAATAACAAGGAACTGCACAAGAAAAAAAACACAATAAAAAAAAAGACAAAGTTGTAAACAACGATAGGAACTCGGGACAGCCGGACTTGGTACTGGCACTGGCAAAAACCAACGGTAGGGTTAAACCGGTTTATGGGTACCTAAACCTCCCCTTTCTCTGTCCCATCTCCCTATAGTATAATAAACATACGAATAAAACCCAAAACAGGTAGACTGCTAGCTCCAAGACCACAATCGTGAAAAGGAAAAAGGGGAACAAAACGTAATTTTGCAAGATGATTCAAGGAGTGCTCGCCGCTAAACTGCCGGCTAGCTCAAGGAGCCTAGTCTGCTGGTAAAACACTGTCGCACTACGGAAGAAAAGGTACGATTGATATGTGTTATTTGATATTCGATATTCATTTATTTTACAAAAGCTTTATGTCTGAGCTTAAAAAATATCCAATCATGCAGAAGGGATATATTGCGATTGAGTTTCAGTTTTGCCAGTTTGATATTCTATACTCGCAATAAAGCTTCAAATCCACTATTCTACGTGTACCACAGTACATATTTTAACCCACATATCAATTTTGAATATCCAAATTGTTATTCGATTTTTTTTTTTCATATTGATAATCGATATTTGAGATACGGCTTAAAACTGATATTCAGTATACCAAGATTTATATCCGAAACTCGCATGTTCTTTTGAAGATGTTTTATGTATTGCAAAATACAAATTCCATGAATTTAAGCATAAATAAGATCTTCATTGAGAACTTACAGTCTGCACTTTACGCCCAATCTATTAAAATGACCAAAACAATTCAGAAAGTTGTTTATTTTCATGAAGAAAATAGATACATTTGTTTGTATTTGCCTTGTGAAAAAAAATATTTGAAAAGTCAGACTTTGATTTTATTTATTTATTTTTTTTTAGCTGCTTTAAGCTTTCCCATTTAGATCTTTTTTGGTAATTTGTTCTCTATCAGCTTTTTCACACGGTTTATGGATTTCAATATGTTTTGATTTGATTTGCACTGAAAAGACATAAGTTGTCGAAATGCGTATATATAGAGAATATATTCAAAATATCTTACCTTTTAAACAATGAAATTCATTATTTTAACACATGTGACGAAATTTCCAACATTTATTGGTCAATTATTCTGCTTCCAAAAAGCACTTGTTTCTAAAAGTTTATTTATGAAAAGATGGCTTTAGGAGCAGGAATAACTATTGACTTATGAAAAGAAAGATGCATTTAAGCTTTATGAAATAACTAAATACCGAATTTTCTGTAAATTAATTTTCTCCATACGTACCTTTCGACAACTTATGTCTCCTCAGTGCAGATGAAATCTAAACGTTTGGAAGACCATAAACGCAAAGATGTTCAAAAACTGATAAAAAACAAATACCAAATATGATATAAATGTAAAGCCAAAATCAGCTAAGGACACAGCTTTGCGTGAGGGAGATACTCCTTAGTTTTAAACAAAAAAAAATGATAATTTCAAGAAATTTTCAATTTAAACGAAAACAATTTTAATTTTTAAGTCTCAGACATCAGTCAAAATTATTTATAAATCAGCATTGGTTTTATCACATTGAAGTACCTAAAACAATGTATTTATACTTTTAAAATGATAACATCATCCCTTCTTGAATCATACTACCTTGCTTTGAATGTTATTAATGTGATAATTTGTCTTATTGTAGTCTCTTTATTGTTATACATTTTGTAATTGAGACAATAATCATGTACAACATTTTAGTTGTTCTTTTATTCTGGTATTTTGATTGATACACGACCTGTTAATAAGAGGAAAACCTTAGAGAAAGTGTATTGTATATTTGATTGTTGATTTTATTATATTATTGTTAAGGATGTAATCATAAAATCCAAATTTTGTTCGTCAACATTGTGAAATACGGAGAGTATTAATAACTTTAAAGACTTTTAATGCACCATAATGAAAAGTCTGAGATTGATTGCTTTACCCTTATTTGTCAGTCGGATCGTTAGTTCGTAGAGTCAAGATAGGTGTCTTAAAGGGAAAATTCACTAAATTTTGAATAAGACCTAAATTTACTCGAAGTAACATTGTGAACATGTTTACCAAGTTTAAAGTAAAAATTCGCACGGGTTTAGGAGAAAAACGATATTTATTATTCATTTCTGCTACAAAGTCTAGCTGAGTGAAGACACTTGGCTAGATCTCGGTCATTTTAAAAAACAATCATACCACTGTTTATATCGTTATTTAAAGCGTTCGAGTGAGATCATGAAATAACTAATTACTGTAGAAAAACAATGACAAGCGTGTTACCCTTTTGTCTGAATCTTATTGTTTCTTTCCGCATATAACTTCTTCGTAGAATAACTAAATGCTAAATTTACTAAGAAATAAAATTGGTTGTTTATGTTTTAAATAGATGCAGAAAGATCACTCACAAAAGTATTTCAAAATAACAAAAAACATTAATTCTCCACTATTTTCCTCAAATCTATCTAGGAAATAATAAATATATGTGCACACACACGCGCGCGTGCTCCTGTGTTCTAGTTATGAAAAATTAATACCTTTGTAGTGATGTAATCATCAGAGGTTAATTAACAACCAAATACCGTGTCAAATTTACCTGTGGCATACCCTAAAGGTAAATGTGACGTGTGCTGCACTAATTACAGGTAGAAAAGTTTGAAAAAAAATCGCTTATATCTTATTTAAATTACTTCACTGATATTAAATAAATAACGGAGTCTGTCATTTATGTACGGGCGGGGAGTTAGGGGATGAATATCATTATTTGTTTGAGTGTTCCAGATTTGTTAATGAGAGAAAAAAAACTCATAGATGCTAAGTATAAAAACAGACCAAATGTTATAAAATATGGTAATCTTATGAACAGTAAATCTTTTTTTTGTAAGCTTTGCAAATTTATAAGAATAGTTAACAAGAGGATATGTCCTCCGGGTTGATTCATATATGTTTGTCCACCTTTCAACTTCCTTTCATGATTTGTTTTATATTTAATATTATGTTGTACACTACATCTCTGTACCTTTGTAAATTGGTTATGAGAATAAAGATTGCTTGCTTGCTTGCACTTGCCAAGAAACTGCATGGATAAAATTTAAAAGACAGGCGCAATTCATTCAGGATTATAGTGTTGCGAGGGTCATACATAGTAAAAAGTGTCATTCACCAGGCTCAAAAGTGGATGATCTGAAGATATTGTATTTGGGGTTAGAAATGATTTATTTCGTGCAGCAGTTTGACAAAATATGACAAATTAGCGTAGACCCTTTTTTCTGGACCCCTTTTCAGTAGCCGAATCCGCCTGTGTTCAAACTTTGGTTTACTTCTGTCTGGGACAAATATGATCAATATATTAGTCCCAGCTTCTATATAAAAAACAATAACGCCATAAGAGATTGATTTTCGTAATGCCTTTTTAATGTCTTCAACAATACAAGTGAAACTTTTAAATGCTTATGTGTCATGGGTTCATGTTGTCTGAAAAAAATTATATACTTATAATGCCGAAATCGTTTATACAGACAGTTGTGTTATATACTGTAAACCATGGAGATTAGGCTGTGTTCAATATACCTAAGTTAGTATTTGTACGTTTATATGCATACAGTTTTATGACACTTTTTATAGCTTTTTTTAATCTTATTTCAATGCCATATGCATGGATTTTATGTGATTCGAGCACAATAACAAGACCCTGAGCACGCGAAGTTGATGAAATTGACTTTTATAATATGATTTTAGATTGTTATATTAGTGAAAATGACTCTCTCTACGATTTTATACGTCTGTGTGTCCCAACGATCCAGAATATTTTGCCCTAAAACTTTACAGTTATATAGAAGGTAATATACTGTGGACGAAAATACGATAAATAAAAATTTGGCTAGCACGTTGATTTTTTAAATAATTTGCACCAATTTCATTTTCTGCATAAAACAAGCCGTCTCCTGGTCGACAATATAGCATGACATAAAAATGTAGATCCAATTTAAATACAACTGCAATCGGTTTCAAGAAAAAAACAAGATAGAAGTTTCTACCTGAGATGTATGACTATAGGTACGTGAATAATAAGTCTAAGGTGTGTGTGTCATACCGATTCAATTCATAAGGTGTTTGCAGATTTGATCGTGTACACAGCATGTGGTATCAACAGGGAATTATACTCCGAGGTCGTCATTTGTTCAGGTAAGGTCAAGTGATTTATACATGTAGAAGTGGTCACCTGTCTTCTCAAAAAACACTTAATACACAAAATTGTCAGTACAAGCCTGCATAACTATGAATACTTCTTGTATATGAATTCTAATTACTACAATGTTTTCTGTTCATTTAATTGTGAACACGGGAACTTCGTAAAAGTTCTGGATACATTATCAATTTAATGATATATTAAGAAAAAAATAGCTGCAAATTTCTTTATTGAATAAATTACAAATCGTTGAATTTAGTGAAAGAAATTATATTCATTTGGACAGATCAGAGTTATGTACTTGTTGTTTTTACACAGGCTTATCGAGTTTTGGTATTTTTTGGTTTTTAGGTATCACGTGACTTTTTAATTTGACAAGATGACAATATGGCGGTTGATGCACCGGGATTTGCTCACAATTAATTCAGTGTTGTACAGTTATCCAAGACAATTGAACAGTAATACATATATTTATGTGCTAAGTAAGATATGAGGAATAAAATATTGAATTTTTATTTTTTTGCGAATTTTCCCTTTAAATGTACACAAGCCAAAGATATAATTTCGATTGCCAAATTTCGACAGGGAGTGCATAAAGTGAAAGTTTTGTAGTTTGGCGTTTCGTAGATATAACTGTAAACCTGTAAACATCTAATAATATACAATTACGGCCCTCTGAAGAGGTGAATATCTAAAATTGTCAACCGTACTAGGGTTATTTCCCCGGGGGCTTTAGATATTTTAGATATTCACTTCTTCAGAGGGCCGTAAATGTTTTATTTTACCGAACAAACAATGGATAAAAGATTTGAAAAAAAAATATTTACATTTATTCTATAATATATAAATACTAATGGTAAAGTTGCATTGACATTAAAATGAATAAAAAAGGATATTCACTCCATGAAAAGGATATTCACCGCGGGAAACGTCACGTGCGACATATTTTTAGAAAAAGGGAAATCCCGTATTTATATCGTCCAATCACATTGCTATGTAACATTGTCGCGTGACAACGTCATCGGCATCACTAAAAACAGAATTGCTTCATCTAAAGAAAAGAAGATCAACGAAAATGGTGCAAATATGCAAAGAGGAAGACACATAAAATACGAAACAAGTCAGCGTAACACTGGTAAAGCCGTTCACACAATATTTTGGGAAAAATCTCCCGACGGATGTCGACAACACATAGCGCAGAATCGTCGCACATTACACAGATGCAAGGAGTGAAAAGGAAGAACACAAGCATTCATTTAAAAGACAGAAATCATCGATTATCTAGGATAAAAAATTTATTCTTTAAATAAAGTCTTTAAAGAACCTTTGCTTGTTACATTAAAATGTCAATTCACTCCCTTCTTCACATTCTCCCACCAGTGACGAACAATGGAAAAAAGCCGAAAACTCATTGTTAGCTAGAATCTGTAAATTTCTGACAGTAAAGATAATAATAATGTTATATTTATTGTTTTACATATCCTCAAAATATTTTTTGAAAAGTATATATTTCATTTATTTTATGCAATGTCTAAAGCCTCTTTAATTCGACACCCATAGAAAATGTCTAGGTGTATAGTATAATACATAATAAAAAGAATTATTATGTATTTATCGGATAATAGAATAAAACAGTTACTGTCTTTAGTTTCGGTAAATATGCAGTGTTATTGACTTTTGGGAAAACAGATATTCACCTCGCCATGCGGCTCGATGAATATCTGTTTCCCCAAAAGTCAATAACACTGCACATTTACCTCAACAAAAGACAGTAACTGTATAGTATGTAAAATAATGAAATCACTTGATTTTTTCCCCTGTTGATATCACATTCTGCTTTGCATGTGATCTTGTCTCGCTTGTATTTAGTTATACATATTTTCTCCGTTTTCTTAGTTTTCGTGGATTTTATCGAGTTAAATATGAAACCAAGAAACATAAATATTATTGTCGGTGTTCCGACATAACACGAAGTCTTGCCCAAAACCGATATATCTGGGAGAAACTTGAACTTATCTTGTATTTACCCTACTTTGACACATCATATATACTTGCAGCATCGCCTTCAGTATTCGTGGCCTTAAGTGTCGATTATGACGTCTTGATTTCCATTGAAAAACAATGTAATCCATGAAAACTAATGTCCCACAATCATGACGATAACCCATGTCCATGATCAGACGGTAAATCACCCTTTCCTTATTTTGTTCCCTTGCTTAAAATAATCTTACCTTATTTGTTTATGAAATCAATTTTAATATCCGTAAGTTTGATTCGGTGTTGCTTATAAACCATTAATTCCTCATGGTCATTGATTTGTCACTACAATAAACTGTTATGTAGACTTGGAAGAACCGCCATTGAATTGAACGCACTTACTATCCTCGTCTATCCGGTTTTCGACCTACTAAGCGTCGATTGTGACGTCATAATTTTAGTTGAAATAGCACGTTTAGGTCGAATACTTAAATGGGTCGAAAATAGGATGTTTGACGATAGTACATGTACAGTTGACATAATGCATTCTCTAAGCCCATAGTAATGAAAGATTGAACATCCTCACAAAACAATGATACCAAATAACACATTTCTTTTGTCTTTTCCCACATAATCATGAACCTATCGCTTTTAATGATAGCAATATCCATTTCCTTCTGGTAATGCCTAGACGGGCCAAACCTTTATCCTTTCAAGCCTTCTCGTGTTTCGAAGTTGAACTCCCTGTCATGATTTGTCAAAAGAATATTGCGCAAAGCATGCCTTTTTAGTATTGTCGGTGTCCTTATTAGCTAGGAGCTGGTCCAAATCCTCATCGGTTGAACTGCCAAACCTGACACTGGCAGCTTCCATTTGTGTACAAACGATCATGACGTAATTAACATGGGAGACAATTCAGAGTAGACTGCAACCAGAGGCTACCAAAATCCGACCGATAACATCCTTATATTTAATTATATCAATACAAATCGATATTTTTAGGTTTTTTATGAAAATACTATAAAATTTCACAAAACATGGTTAACCACCATACATTTAAATTTTCAAGGGTTCCCAAGTAAAAAAATCCACTAACTACATCTTAGAAATAAATCGAGAACAAATCTGTAACTTGTTCACGATTTGAATGCGATGTAAATTCGCATGCAAATGAGCTAGCAAATCGCATTTAATAAATCGTAATCAAATCGCATTAAAGAAATCGCGAGCAAATCGTTTTAATTAATCGCAAGCTAATTGTTTTCAAATTGTTAACAAATCGAAATAATAAATCGCAACCAAATCGAAATCCATTTCAATTAATTGTAACCAAATCGCAAACAATAAGTTACACACAGAGATAGAAATGTATGTTTATTATGTACACAACATGTATTTTCAAGCAGAATTTCTGCATGATATGGATAAAAGCCTTTACCATTGGATCACCAATGTCAATTGGCAAAGTAAGAAAACAGGAAAAGTGGTCAATTCATTTTGTGTTATTATGTATGTTACAACTCACACTTAATTTGTATTACACAATTGTGTACACATGAAATAAAATTCAATCACGGTTCAACTATAGCAATAATAATTATCCAATCAAATCTTCCATCTTTACCTACAATGTTGCTACCTAGTATTTAATCTACCCATAAATAAGCTTGTTTTATTTACCTAAAACATAATATAATTGAGTTCAAAAAGAATTACATGCATTTATCAAAATTTTGAACTATATATGTATATATAAAATAAAAATCAAATATCACATTAAAAACTAAATTTTGTATATTGACTACTAACAATCTGAATATTTCCACAACTTACATTGTCTAATTTAATTTTCCAATTGTCAGTGCATTTTTATAAAGTATTATCACTGTTCAAATCATGCACACAAAAATTTTTGGCTCCACTTTTGAATCCTTATGCAAGAAGTATGCCAGTGAGCATGCCCAAATACTTCAACATTTTAAACAAATTGTAATGAAATCAAAAATGAAGAATAATGCAAACATTAATACCAACAAAGTTAAATAAATTGTTAACAAATCGAAGAAAGGTCTTAAGAAATCGCAAACAAATCAGTTTTTAGAAATGAATTGTAATCAAATTGAAAAACCATATTAAGCGTATTTCGATTTCTTTTTGATTCATTAAATGAATTGTAAAGAACTCGTGTCACTAAATTACATATATACAATTTGAATGCAATTTGTTTGCGATTTGTTAACGATTTAATTCAATAAATTTTTACTTGGGTTATTCACCGGTGAATAATTTAGGATATTCCATGGGCATGAGTATTTTGTAAAGGTTATTCAACCTTTGTGCCAATTTCAAGAAAAATATCCAGATTATTTTATGTCATGTGAATTTATTTGAACCAATAGAATCAATTACTTATTATGTAAGGTATGATAATAATAAATTAACATTTACGATCGTGATGTTCATTTATCAATTTTTCCTCAATAATATTTTAAATGACATTAGATATCATTCTTTAAGCGTGCTGTTGGCATATAAATAAACACGCATTATTTTCTATATTAACACTTAAAGAAAGTGTTTCTACTGGTTTTGTCGGAATAAAAGACAAAGAAACCAGTTCGTTTGTTTAGTATGTCCTCCATATGTATCAGGTGAACCGCAACTGTTGAATTATATTGTGAGTTTTGATTGGTTACCGTTACGAATATGTAGCTAGGAAATTCTGGCAAATCATCAAACAAAATATACCTTTTATTGTCTTGGAAAGCTAATACTTGTTTTATGGTAATGTATTACATAAGAGTAAAAATGCTTAAACTCGCCTAACAAGCTTATAAAACCTTTAAACTAATCGTTTAATTCACAAGTGTTATAAATACGGTATTACGTATGGCCTTCTTAGGTATAAACAAGGAGTTTTTGATAGGGTCTTTGCATCTAGACTAAACACATTCTAAAATCTAAAATCAGTATTGCATGGGCACGAGTTATGTATTCTGGTATATGCATGAAATCATATTGCTTAACCCCGGGAAGGATCTTGGTGGAAGCCGTATACTGAGGGTACATAATTTTATTTGTCAGTTGGTAATGGGTCTGGAGTTGGTATGTCAGTTAACTGCTAGTAGTCTTTTGTGATTTCATGTTTATGTCCGTATATTTAGTTTCAGTTTCATTTTTCACAATTGACAGTCCTGTTACTAACTGAATTTTAATGTTGTTATAATTGTTTTTTTTATTTATCACATTGGCTAGAGGAAAGGTTTGGGCCCAATAAAACAAGTGTAACCCCGCGCGCAGCAGGTTCGCGCATGTCATAAGTCGGGAAAGTAATTAAGCCTTTGTGTGTCTTGTCTGTTTTCTGCTGAGTTTACTTTATTTCTATAGGAGTCTAGGACGATGCTTATTTCTCTGAACATGATTACTTTTTATTAAGGGGCCGACTTTGACCTGCCGTTGGGTGATCTTTATTGAAGATCTTATGGTGGCTTTGAGTTGTAATTATTACCCTTTGGGTATTTGGATCGTTGTTTCTTTGACACAATCCCAGTTTTCCCTTCTTTTTTTCTATGCACTAATTCCAAATAGTTTCGGAGTAACTTGGTTGCATTTTAACATCAAGAAAATCACTTAAATAATACTTATCCATTTTTGTTTGTTTTTTGTTTTTGTTTTTGTTTTTGTTTTTGTTTTTTTTTTCAGATGGAATAGAGATGTATCCTCAGGGTCTAATTGAGGAGTGGAATATCGTGATAAATGGGTTTATGAAATTTTCAAGCTGACTCCATTTGATGCATACAAACTAGACTGTCAACTTCTTTATAATGAAACTGTAATTTTATTCGACTCGAATCAGGATGAATAGGTTCGCTGTATCAAATGTGACAAATGCTTTCATGGTTTGAACATGTATGTCTGTGACAAGTGTTATTAAATAGAATAAAAAAGATATAATAAAAAAGATAACACCTACAATGGCCGAAAAACATAACCACATGCCACAAAGTAAATGGGAACTGCACAAGAAAAAAACTTACAATAAAAGATAAACAACGATAGGAACTCGGGACAGCTGGACTTGGTACCGGCACTAGCAAAAGCCAGCGGTAGTGTTTAACCGGTTAATGGGTACCCAACCCCCCCCCTTTTCTCCATCCCGTTTCCCTATAGTATAATAAACATACGAATAAAACCCTTACAGATAGACTACTAACTCCATGACCACAATCTAGAAAAGAAAAATGGGGGAACAAAACGTAATTTAGAAAGATGGGTCAAGGAGTGTTCACCGCTAAACTGCCGGCTAGCTCAAGGGGCCTAGTCTGCTGGTAAAACACTGTCGCACTACGGAAGAAAAATCAAATTCAAAACTTCCAATGGGTTTGGTAAAGAATCATCATGTATTTCAGTATACATCGGCAGTATCAGTGAGAGGCCAGTATGTGTGTAAAACCCTCAGGTCACTGTATCACAAAGCTAATTTAACGGACAAGTGCAGAATATCTTGTCGATATCCCCTATTGCACATAGAAAGAAAGTTACGTTCCAGTTTTTCTGGATTTTTAATCAGTTTTTGGCATTTTTTAACAACATTTCCGTAAAATCGAGGATGGGAAATGCCCTTAGTAATAATCTGTTTGCGAGTGACATTATATTTAGATATCAAATATGAAAAAGAAATTAAATGGGGTAAATGTCAAGGAGACAACATCCCATATACAGGTTAAAACGACCCAAAACAAAGCATCTAGGGGTCACCGTACGGTCTTCAACACAGTGAGGAACCTCACACCATATAACCCTAAATGGCCCCAAAAAGGTAAAAAAGTGGATAAATCAATGGAAACAAACCACATCAAATAACCCAAATATCAAGAAACTAAAATTTTATAAGAAGACACGGACAAGCCAATCACAAACATATTACTGACTTGGGACAGGCGCAAAAATTGTGGTGGGGTTAAACTCGTTTTCTTGGATCCAAACCCTCCCCTATGTGTGGTGAATGGCTAAAAAATAAATACACAAAAAGACTCACAGCAAAAATCAAACTAGAAAGAAGTCCACCTTATCAAGACGAGTACCCTTTCAATGAAGTACATAAAACATGAAGACAATACACACAGGTACTGTCCGGACAAATGCTCGCAGTTACTGACAGCTAGCTAAGGGCATAATTTCCGTTGACTATGATATCAAGCCTTCTTACATCTGAAACTTCAATTGCAATACTTCTAAATACGTCTAATTAGATTTGGTATAACAACATCATCAATTATGAAAGAAGAACATGATATTGTGCAATGCCAAATACTGCCAATATGAAAAATTGTTTAAATTTAGTTATGGTGTAAAGCATTAAGGAGGTGATCAATATTTTTGCCAACAAAAACCAGAAGTAACGATTGAACAACAATGCTGTATTTACATCCTTTATGAATAAGTTTGTTCAACGGATTAATAAGTTTTGAAGGACAATTTTTTTAATTTATGCGCTTTGTAAATGATAGAAGTTTGGATGTGAAATGCCCTGGTGTATAAGAGCCCTGCATGTAGAACCAAATTTTCTTAATAAGTCAATGTATCTATAAAAAAAAATTAGAGAATGTTTTTATCAATTTATGATATCTAAACCCTTGGTGCAGAAGGTTTTCAGTGAGACAAAGATTTCGCTCGTTGAAGTCAGAAACATCACTACATACTCGTGCATATCGAACAAGTTGTGAAATGTAGACCCCGTAAGAAGGAGCTAACGGAACATCGCCGTCGAGATGGGGAAAATTGACTATAGGAAAGGAGAAATCATCACTTTTATCATAAACCTTAGTGTTTAACTTTCCTTGATTTATTGATATATCAAGATCAAGAAAGGGAGTATAATCACTGCTGCTATGTTCATATCTTCGATAAACTTTTTTAAAGTATTTAACAATTTATGAAATCTGTAACCTTGCTGCAAAACTTTTGAAGTGATAGTAAGGTTACGTTCATTGAAGTCGTCAAGAGTAGAACAAACGCGTGCGAATCGTACCAGTTGAGAAATATAAACTCCGTAGGATGGGGCTAGAGGAACATCGCCGTCAAGAAAAGAGAAATAGTAATACTGAAATCAAAATCATCCCTTTTATCGTAAATTTTAGTTTTTATTTTACCAGAGTCAACGATGATAGTTAGATCCAGAACAGGGCAATTTTTAGAATCATTATTAGCTTTATTAAGTTTCAGTTGTTGTGGGTAAATGATGTCGACATAATCTAAAAACTGGGGATTGTCAATATTAAGGATATTGTTAAAATACCTGCTGTTATCATTCAAAATACAAATAAGTTGATCACTATTTTGTATGGTCCCATTTTGTAATTTTTTCATGAAGTCACGTTCGTAACAGAAAAGAAAAAGATCTGCAATGAGAGGTGCACAATTTGTACCCATGGGAATTCCAATGACATGTTAATAAACAATGTTGCCAAAACGAACAAAAATGTTGTCAAGCAAAAGATTAAGTGCTTTAATCGTATTGCAATTTTTCTAAAACTTCAATAGAGTTTTTTACACTCAAAAGTAATTGACACCAGAGTTTTGATAAGTTTTTTCACAATATTTTATAATTAACTCCTTTATACAAGAAAGTGCACTGGTTAAATGGATGGACAAGTTAGTAGTAGAACAATTACTCGATGCCGAAATAAAACGATGCTTGTACGGGTTTTTGTGAAGCTTAGGAATCGAGTACATTGTAGGCAAGGTGTTATCTTTAGGTGGAATTTTGAGCATTTCTGTATCCTTGTAATGTTGTTTGGTAAGAGTTTGTTCATCACAATTGGTGCGTTTGAAAGTATTATACTTGTCCAATTCGTTTTGTTGGACAACGATATAGTCTATATCTATACTACTAAAACAACGAAGTCCGATTTTCTAGACGGCATGGCACTTCAAAAACAAATCAATTTATCAAACTTCATGTATGAAAAGTTTGATACCATAGTGTAGATTGAAAATCTCTCCATCCAAACATCATTGATATCTTAATAATAAATTAACAAAATAATTAATACATGTAGTGCGGATCTTTTGTCCAATGCCGGTCTTACATTATGTTTTGAATTTTGGGTAATCGTCTTTTCAAATTTCTCGGTTTATAAAAACGTTCAATAATTTTCATATTATTGATAAAATTGTGTTTCTTTAGATATTGAATTAAATATTTTTATATTCTTATTTTTTTTTTTTTTTTTTTTTTGACCAATTAGATAAAATTCAAAGGATTAAAAGAATGTTGTTTCTTTTTATTTATTTCTTTCAAGTTTTCAATAAGTACATTTTGTATGCAAATTGGCAATCGATTAGTGACATACATCTTCACGTTTAGCATTGTTGATCTTGAATTTTTAAAATAACGAAATATGTATTCTAATCTTATTTCAATGAAGCCTAAACTGTGTAATGATTGAATTCAAAATGGTTCGGAAGGTTATAGTCCAAATTCGAATCGACATTGCTGTCATTTGCTGCGTCCAAATTTGAACAAAACTTTGTATGTCGGTCGTTCCTGTCACAGTATAGCTTTATGCCTTATCCACTACATGGGACGCCCTTTGCAGCTCTATATAGAACTCTACCAAAATTCTTTTGCGATGTTCCGGTGTCCTCTAGTGGATTCAAATAGCAATTATACAGACATTGATATCTTATTGTAAGAACAAAAACAACGTCTAAGTCACCATTTTAGAATTCATGGTTCATCAGCAACAGAAAGGGAACCTTTAGAATGTTCGGAATCTGACGACGATTTGGATGACTGTGTCAGTGACCTTTATTGGTCAACTAAACATCTAGCGGAGCGGATAGCTGGTAAAATATTTCACATGTGGAGCAAAGTACCAGGTTTTGTATTGTAGTTCGTTATCAAGTACCTAAACAGAAAATATCATTGGCCAACCAATTTTCCACCATTTTCAAGATGGACGCCATGATTTTCAAAATGGTGTCATTTTTTTCTGTTTTCACCTTGTATTTGCATTATTGTCTGTCAGATTTCTATTAAAAATTTATTTTTTGGCAGATATCTACATCAGCATGACTCACATTAGCCAAAGAGAATAATTGTGTACAATTTGAACGCTAACCGCCACCGCGCATGCGTGGGAAAATGAAAAAAAAATAGCTTTTTGTCAAACTATGCAGCATTGCACTAAGACACGATATATTTAATCTTCAGCACAGTTACAACTACAAAGAGCAGTACAAGACAATCCCGATTTAAAGCATTTACAGTTGCCTGAACAACTGACTCTACATCTACACTTCAGCAGTTCCTGACATAATGCTGTTACAGGTGACGTCCAATATGGGACCCAAACTCTGTCATTATTTGTCCATCCCCAGCTTGAAGGTGACGGTAAATTCTGTGTTTTGCAAAGAGACTGGCCCCACGTGTGTCCGGGTTGCAGGATAGACCTTCTGATGTGTTCAACAAGAGCGGCTCTTGATAAAGGAATATTGTTGTAAGGGAGCTGTTTGTGGGCAAAATAATCAAGACGGGTCTCGTTAACTTTCCTCGAACTGCTTGATCGATCGTACATAATGACAACGAATTCCGCAATAACATCAATGTCATGCTGTCAAGTTGTCACAGGGTTTGCTTAAATTTCGGAACGACTCTGTTGCGTTGCCATACACATTCCAAGCCTGCCATGCCGTCTTTGTACCTTTTCATACAAACGCAGAAACAGTATCAAAACCCGTGAACACATGGAGGAAATGTAATGCCTTTGATCATGGTATAAATTGGTAACCATCTCAAATCTTTTCCTTTTGCCAAATGTAATCCATAACTGATCTAACCCTAATTCATCGAACACAGACACACCTATCACAACGACATCTGTATCGGAAGACACGATATTAACGGTCTTGTAACCATTCATCGCTGCATGCTTGGCATGCAGAAATATCCGAGTATCGGCTTCTCCGTGACTTCAAGGTGTTATGAAATCAACATCTAAATCTTTGTTGGTAACAACATCTTCTTCTTTGGTTGCAACGATAATTGCGTTTGTGTCGGTGGTCGAAATTTTGTCTGCCAAAAAGCAAAACAGTTCTGTTTTGTTTTCAATACATCTTAGAAATGTATTCCATGACTTAGGTGGTCTTGTATTTCCAGCAACTTTCCTTTTTGACCCTTTGCCACGCCTTTTTCTTGTTTCGCCTTTTAAACTGTCGTCGTAGTAAAACATCGAAGACAATATCTATTCTTGAATGATTCTGCGCAAGGGACTTGATGTGGGGTAGAATCATATCATTTGAATAATCATCAAATGTACGATTTGACCCTGGTTGCTTCGATTTTACTAACGACGCACCATCAATAACAACTGGGTTAACATTAGGTACAGTTCTTGGCATTTCAATACCAGCTTCAAAATTGACATCAGTTGAGACTTTGCTCCGAATTAAGCATACCATTCTGCGACAATGAAGGTGGAATTTCTCATTTTCATGCTCAAAGATTTCTTTGAGATCGCATTGTCTACTCCGACAAGAAATAAAAAGCATGGAAAAAGGGTACAATCATCTTTTAGATTTTCCAACTTTTCTTGCTAGAGTCTAGTTTTTGTTCTAGGCTGAAAAGGCGGAATTTATTCTTTTTGATCCTCACCATCACGTTACTTTAATACCTGTTTCAACTATGTTCAGAATGTCATTTGCTAATTCAGCTTCAACGACGTCTTTGGTATCTCAACTATACAAAGCTGTTGACTCTTCTTCAAAAGGATTTTCCATTTCTAATATTGTATCCTGAAGTCGATTCACCCTTTCATGAAAATCTTTCTGAGTAGCATGGGTTTCCTCGTGATGTTTCGGTTTCCTCTCTTGTACGTTGTCGCACACTGTGTTGAATTCATTAATCAGTCTGCTAATTTCTGGCCCTGCTACCATCCACCTCCGTAAGGCGGTAACATAATGTGACTGTCTTGTTTTAGCAAGGTTTGAAGCCGTCAGGAATGATTCTGCTGTGCCAGGTGATGCACTACCTGCTTCTGATAAGTTGTCCATCCACCTCCTTTCACTAGGTCAGCAAGCAGTTTAAATGCTGCCATTTCAATGTGTAAGCCCAAACATTACAATAAACTGTTCTTCTCCGTATGTTTCTGGCCATTGCCACTGTATCTGATCGGCTAGAACAAACAAAGGTTGGTCACAGGCCATGACGGGCGTCTGTCTTGAATTTAGTGGTAGCAACGAAGAAACGCTAACACTTACATTTGATCCATCATTTTTCGACGAATGATATACAGACCATGAAACCGGCTTGATTTCCTCGACGTCTTCTATTGAGCTAACGAACTGAAGCCATTCGTACTCAAGGCGAAGGTTTTGAACGAGGTAATCATGATCAGATATGGTAGCTGGCGTTGTGACAAGCGGATGATTTGGTTTTGATTTAAGATATGCTGGTTTAATGTCCGTTTATGTTTCAGGTAAAAAAATGATAGATTTTGATTTTGGCTTTTGGGCATTGAATTCCATCGAACGTGAACACGTAAGTTGCAAAGCATCTAGATGCTGAAAAACAGATAATCCTAATCCGTGAAAAGAAGTTGTTGCAGTTGTCGTGGAAGGATTGTGATCTATGTTTTCTACCGCTGATGTTGTAAATAACAATTTTTGTAAAATTAACGGACAGACAAGACCATCTTCTTCAAATTGATTAATAACGGACTCCCCGAGCTGTGTAATATTTCTAGCACCCGGTCGTATTATATGGAAATGCCGTGTTGAAATAGGGTATCAATCAACTGTCTCTTTCTTGCTTTAGCGTACAAGAGGAGACCAGCATGTACAGCAAAAGGGGGTTGATGATTAGTTGAATGTCTTGAGTGTTCACTGGTTGCCTTTGTTCCTTTTCTGTGATATTGAAATATAACAGTAGTGCTAGAGCAAAATCTGACTTGACTAAATCATTTTCTAATTGTGACTTTATATCAGGCCCCTGCTCAATCATTGATACATGTTGAAGTGAGCAACGTGGGACTGATTCGTCCATACAATTTTTATCAAAACGGCCGTTGAATTTCTTTGGCGCTGACAGTATTTCTTTACGAACAATTTCTCTTGCTTTAGCAAGATGCATGGCATCTGTATAATTACACGCTGATATCAGTGCTGGGTCTAAATCTTTTTCTTACACAAGTAGAACCTCTCGACTCTTGTGGAAATCCTTAAGCTCCGGAATGCTTAAAAGTAGTTCATTTTTGAGACGAGTTAACTGCTTCAGTCTTTTCTCATACAAATTGCATAAATCATCTAATTTGAATATCACTTCGCCTGTGCTGCCACGTTGAGTTTCTACTGTATGAGTAACTAACTCAGCAAATATGATCTGATTTATTTCGCCCTCTCATTCATTATCGTCTTCAGATTGTAACTTCCTCAGTTCCTCAGATGTGTCCTCTCTTTGTTGTACAAAGCTTTCAAACACGCTCCATGGTATTTGAGTTCTTGTTCAACTACATCTCCGGCACTTAGTTTTGCCAAGAGTCTCTTGTCTTGCAAATTATATGCGCACTGGTGAAGTCTATCATTAATCTTCTTTGTCATGGTTTCATGAAGTTCTGAACGAGGTGTTGGTTTCTCGCATATGAAACATTCTTCAGGACATTGTTGTTGTTGTTGTTGTTTTGTTGATGTACTTGATTTGTGTCTGGTAAATTTTGGTGATGGGTTATCAGGAATATTATCAACTTGTGGATGGTGTCTTTGTTTGCTTCTTTGCAGTTTTGTATTATTCAACTTCAATCTGCATGACGTGCAGTGCTTTATCAAGGCAGCTTCTATTCCATCGCCTCCATCTATCCTCTGAATATCAAGAGGAACAGGTATTTCATTGATCCTGGCAAACTCCGGAATATTAGTTGACAAAGTTAGATATCCAGATTTAGCAGGGTCAGTTGTTGATGAAAGTAGTTTGAGTGTTTCAGTTATGTCTTCCTGGCATATAAAACGCTTAGACCAATCTATGATCTGCTTCTCCTGAGCAGATAAGGGAAGTCAAATTCTTTTCGACATGATTATAAATAAAGGGCCAAACAAACTAATCTAAATGGTATATTTACAGCAATTTAATACAATGATTATGAAATTCTTTGTAACTATTTGTTTTTTAGCTGTCACTCTCTGTTATTTAGTTGCAGGCCGAGGGATTATCCTTTTTCAACTTACAACTAGTACACTTGAGGTTATGGGATACAACTGGGTTCGAAGATGGAATTCCTACACCCAGTTCGATCATTCATCCAGTGTAATTTAACTCCTGTTTGATCTGTACACCATCCAAGGGACTTAAAGCCCAGTCCTTCTTGGGTCGCCTCTCCCACGTTGGCACACTCCGTCAATTCGGATACGACATCACGACCTGAAGATAAGGGGCAGATCGTAATGTATTTGGGGGACTTTGTTTCAAATTAAGCAAAGCTTACACTGAACCCATTCCGAGTTTAACGGCAAGAAATTGCACCATTGTGCCCTGGAAGTGTATGCAATTTACTCTTTTGATAACATAGAACTAATACTTTTAATTTCGAAAATATTAGCAAATTTTAATCAGGCTCAAACTCAAGTTCGACCCTGTTAATAATAGAAATGGTTGTAATTACATGAATAGTTGTTATTGCTTCAATCATCTCACTTACGATGCATTCTAATCCACAGTTGTAAAAATACCCTTGAAGACATGTATGCCCATATACCAACAATTCATTTCCTGAAAAGTACGCCATTTTGAAAATGGCTGCGGCCACCTTGAAAACAGCGGAAATCGCGATGGCCAACGATTGTTTTGTAAACAGTATGGTTTTGTCAATATCCCCACAAGTGAAATATTCGACAAAAAAAACTAATGTTAGCCGCTACACTAATCAGACTGAAGATGGAAGGAAAAGTGGTGAAATTGAAAGTAAAAATGAGAGTGATACAGTGAAAAGAAATTACAAAAATACATTAATGAGAAGAGAGTTAATACAGACAATAACGATGATAAAGAAACTATAAACCAGCCAAGCCGAGCAAAACGGGGCAGGGTGGATCAGAATAAATGGGAAAAAATGTTTATAAACGATTATGAATGGAGGGTGATACATACAAGGGTTTACAAAAAAGGAGAAGGTGGTAAATTCTCATATTCTGTACTTTAGGCATAAAGAACTGCAGAAAGCGGCGCAAGACTTGTTGAATATTCAGTGAAAATGAGAGACTAAGTATTTCTAACGGATTTTGGAAAGATGAAGTTGGAAGAAAAAAAAAAGGTTGTTGTCTCTAATATGGTGATAAAACTGAAGCAAAACAGAGCAGATGTGATAATAGCAGATGGAAATACTCATTCAGATACTTTTCAAAGAAAAATATACAAAGAATATCGGTATGCAAGGAAATGTTTATGTCTACTCCTGCGATAGGAGAGCGAACACTGTGCGGGTGGTAAAAAAGTGAAGATGATATTCCTTTGAAAGCACGTAAAGAAGAAACAACTACCAGAAAAGCAGAAAGAAAAGCCAGCGCAAATGAATTTTTGGAATCGCTCCCGAAAATACCTTTTCATTACTGTCGAGTAAATTCGTCAAAAATCTATTTAGAACCTGTTTTTTCCAACTTAAATGAACTGTACAGAGAATACCTCAACTTTTGTGTCAATATAATAATGAATGTAATTGGTATAAAATTATTTCGAAAGACATTTGAGGACCAAAATTTATCTTTGTTTCAAACCAAGAAAGACAAATGTAACATCGGTTGTTCCTTTGAAACGAGCAATATATCTGAAGCACAATATCGGCAATATTTGGACAGAGAGGAAAAGACAAGAGCAGAAAAAACTAGAGGACAGGCATAAAATGAAGTGAAAAATAGTGACTGTTCATTTACAGGCAGTACTCTTGAGTCCGTTACTAAATGCTAGTGCATTGCATTATAAAGCTAAGCTAGGATACCACAACTTTACCGTATATGAAATGGACATTCACAATGTTACATGCTATCACTGCAAAGTCTTTTGCTTCCTGTGTTTTAGATTTCATTGAACAACTTGATAGTGGTATGAAAGGACTTGTCATTTATAGCGATTACTGTACATACCAAAATATAAATGTTACCTTATCAAATACACTCCTTCATAAAGCGTTTGAGAATAAAAGACTACAACAATTCAGAAATACCTACAAAAGGGGCATACCCAGATAGAGTATGACAGCATTCACAGCACCATATAACATAAACTAAGAAACAGACCTATCTACAGTCCACAGAACTATGTAGACCTTATAAAGGAAGCAAGTCACAAGCAACCATATGACGTTTTATATCTTTCTTATGAATTCTTCAGAATTTATAACGGTTTAAAGTATTATTCTTCCATCCGCCGGATAGTAGGGTAGGAGACCCTGTTGTAATAGACATAAGAGTACTGAAATACAGAGAGGATGGTTCAATTCAGTATAAATTGAAGTTTACTTATGAGTATCAGGATTTACCAAAAAAATCTAAGTCTAATGAATGAAATGATTCTTATCACCAATATTCAAAATTAAGTCCACAAATACTGCCCAAGAGCCAGGAGACTCAATATCCTTCAACGTCGACAACACCTGACCGTGTTGTGTCTATTGAAATTGTTTAGCAGTGAGATGAAAATAGATCGTGTTGTCTGACAATTATTCGTAATACATGTAAATCATTTAGCCATCTTAATATCGCAATTATTTTTACATTCAATTACCAAATTAAAACAAAATAAAGCTACGAAACAGCGAAAACAGTAGAACCAGACCTTTATTCGACTGATCGTTTGACACCATTTTCATTACAAACTTAAAAGAGACGCTGACGTTGATTGGTTAGGAATGCTTAATCAACCAATCAAAAGCATTGGCATATACAACTTTTAGATAACTTAATATAAATAAACAAACACACGCCGATTTTTGTGGTGATTCTGAAACGTGTCTACCGTTTTACATTTCATTTGTTGTTGAAGAGTTGTAATTTAAGCCTTTCTGGTACATTTATATCTTATTTTATTCTTTCTTATCCTTGCGCGTATGATACCTGTAACAAATTTCCACCTCCGATATGAAACTTGCTTCGTAGGAAACGTTGGAACATATTCCTATATTTGGTACACTTTGCTACAGGCCCCTAATTGTGGTATATTTTATTCATTAAGGACGGTCCATTTGATTTTATGGCCGAAGGGGTCTGGGATTTGAATCCAAGCCGGGATTTTTTTTTCAAGTATGAACTATGCTAGGAAATTTTGTTGTGCCATACTTTTTTAAATGCCAGGATTTTTTTTCAAACCGGGGGCTGGTCGGAGAATTTTTGGGGAATGGGGGCCAAAATCTTTATTCCATAAAATTCACGCCCTTCTGATGATTAACTGGGTTTTCCTCACAAATGAATTGAAAGCATTACACGGACAACGTTTCTATAAGCTTGACAAATTCTCGCTTATGTTTATTTAAAAGAAAAAACTCATTTTTTTCAAATATCTGACGAACTATGATACAAATTCTAAAATATGACACTTTTCAAGTAAATAACCTACTTTCCCACGTGAATGTTAAAAACGGTTGTGATCTACTGAAAAATGTTACCACTGACATACAGTACTATATATAAGTGTAAGTCTATTGGATTTCGATTCGAATCGAATGCCAGTGATTTTGTTTCTATGGGGAAATCTATTACTGCCTACAAAATAATTTCTAATATTTTTTTCTGTAAAAAATATATAAGTCTTGATAAATAGTTTAAGTCCCTTATTCTCAGTCGAGAATTTTTGTTTTAGCTTTCATCTGAAATTCTTGGTTTTCTACATATATTCTCAGTCTCGCCGCAAAAAGCAGAAACAATCTGTCACCTGAGAAAGTCGAGAAGAATTTCTCAGATGAGGAATTAAGATTAGAAAATTATTGCATATGTGAACTACTAAATTCGCAGGTGAAGGATCTCATTTGCATACATTTCACATGAAAAAAACCAAGTAGATTCACATCTGAAACACATTAAATTTGGTTAGAGGATTATGTACGGGCTGACAGAATTTAGCACATCAACTAAGGGATGTTCCAGCAAAATGAACATTCGACGGGGTACTTGAAAATAGATGCAATAGATGGAAAATAGATTTTTTTTCATTTACTTGTGAATTCAGACTTTAATTTGTGAGGCCCAAACAGTACAATTTCAAAGTGCCCTCCTGAATCCGATGCAAATGAAAAATCCGACACAGTAACTTATGATTATATACAGTAAAACTTAAAACTGCCTTTTGTAAAAAATCAAAATAGCCTTTGCAAGTACCGGTACCAAGTCCGGCTATCCCGACTTCCTATCCTTGTCTGTTTTTGCCTTTTGTCAGTTTATTGTTTTTCTGTTGCAGTTCCCTGGTCGATTGTGGCATGTGATTGTATTTTCGGCCATTGCAAGTGTTTCCTGTTATCTTTTCTGCATTGTATTTAGTATATTTTAACTAATCTGTGTAAATTACTCAATTATTAATAGACCTTCAGTTTATTCAATTTAATGATATTACAATTCTTATTTATATCTTTAAAAATGCAGTTTCTGCCAAAAGGTTTAAGGATGTCAAATGTACATATGTCTTCATGTAACTTGCATTTTTATACGATCGAAAGAAATTGAGGTCGTAGAGTGATATGGTGCTGTCATCGTTGTCGTCATCGTCGTCGTTGTCGCCGTTGTGTTGTTGATCCTTTTGTTTTTGGTCAATACCTTAAGTTACAGCTGATCAATTCTTATTAAGAATTTTTAACATACTGTGTCTGGGCACAAAAGAAAGGATGGGATTGTTTTGGGGATATTTTTGCCCTACCCGTTTTTAGAAAAGTGACCAATAAGGGCAGAATTGGGTGTTTTCAAATATTTGGCTTAATTTCTTTTATAATTTATTTGATTTTGATTGGGCTCCTTAAAAAATTTCCATGGAGTGATATGCCAACGGATTTCATGTCGCGTGTACCGTTCGTGAGATAAATAGGACCCAGAAGGGGTGAATCTAATTTTTGTTTAATTCTAGCCTGAATTTGACGCATTTTTATGGCCCGCTACCAAGTTGAAGGGGCGTATAGATTTGCCCTTGTCCGTCCGTACGTACGTACGTACGCCCGTCCCGATGCTAAGTTTTGCGTTTAGGAACATATATTGGCAACCTTTTGTATTATATTGATAATATTACATCAGTACATGCACCTTCATTAGTACTTCCAGATTCACTAACAATTAGGGATCCATGACCTACATTTTACGCTTGCTTTAAGGTCCATATCTCAACAACTACACATTATGCCAATATGATGTTTTATCAAATTAATTTCCTTGATGAGTACTACCCAAAACATTGACAGTTAGGTAGCTTTGACCTATATTTTACGCTTGAGTGACTTTGATTAAATCTTGTGTAAAGGCCATTTCTCAACAAGTACACATTATACCAATATGATGTATCGTCAAATTAATTGCCTTGATGAGTACTACACAAAACATTGACAGTAAGGTGTTTTGACCTATATTTTACGCTTGAGTGACTTTTGTTAAATTTTGCATTAAAGTCAGTTTGTCTTCAATTTAACATGCTGTCCCAATGTTGTTGCGTCAAAATAAATCAACTTGATATAAGTACTATCAAAATCGAGGCCAATTAAGTGTTTTTGACCTACGTTTTATGCTTTTATGACTTTTGGTAAATTTTGTGTTTTATGTACTTTTCTCAACAACTACACAACATATACTTATGATGTTTCTTTAAACTACTCATCTTTGTGATAACTACCCAATTTTGGACAATTTTTTTTACATTGACTTCCATTTTATGTTTGAATGACTTATTTAAATTTTTGCATTAGGCCAATTTCAAACAGGTAGATGTTTAATTGGTGAATACTACATAATTCAAGGATAATTCTATAACCTGAGCGATATTTAATGTTCAAAAGACTTTAGTATGGTATTTTTGTTACTTTGCATTATTCAACAAAAGTTTATTGAAAATCATCTGTAATGGTACTTCCTGATGATTCAGTGACCGGGAACTAATTTTTATGCCTGATTGACTTACTTTATTGAAATTGAAATTGACAACAGAGGTAGACTTCAAACTAAGCTGTACGACAAACGCGATGACTTCACCTTTCCAATAGTAAACTTCCCTTTTCTTTGTAGCAACACCCCAACAGCGCCGGCTTATGAGTTTACATCTCTCAGCTCATTCGCTATTCAAGAGCCTGTGTTCGATACAGTGACTTCTTTGATAGATCCCCGTTGCTCACAAATAGGCTACTTCAACAAGGGTATGTTACCCAAAACTTGAACTCATCCCTTTATAAGTTTTACGGTCGACATCACCATCTTGTGGACCGCTATGGGATATCTGTTTCCCAGATGACAACAGATCTTTCCCTTTAAAGCTTAATTTTTGTTTCCTCTACCGGATTTGACTTTACTACCGGATTTGACATATTCAACACGGCGGGTGTCTTATAAGAAGCAGGAGATGCTTACTCTACCGGTGCACCTGATCTCATCCATGGTTTTTTATTGGGTCCGTGTTGTTCATCTTTGTGTGTTTGTGTCTTCATTTTTCTTTTCTGTGCCGTACCCATGTTGTGTCTCTGTTTTTCCCCTTTTTTGTTTCTGGTGTTGCCATTGTCCTTGGATTGTTCGCTTTTGGATTGACGGTTCGGTTCTAACTTACTTTATCTATTGTCATAAATTTGTCGGCGGGGCATCTGTGTCTTATAGACACATTCTCTAGTTTTCAATAGATTCCGTATGAAAAAAAATTAAAATTCTGCTTAAAGTACAGTGCAACGTAGCCCTTACAGAAGAAAACGACCATCAGCAGCCATCCGTTAGTCAGAGATCAGTCAGCAGTCAGTCAGCGATCAGTTAATTAACGTGACGACTTGGCATTTGTCCAACGTGTCAATTGACGGATGACGAGAAGCATATTCGTCCAACTCGCGTCCAGATTCGTCCATATAGCACTTGATATCTCTGGTAAAAGATTTTTCGAATTATAGATTCGTTTCACTCAGTGCATACACGATCGATACATCATTCCAACAGATGTTAATTTATAACTCAACCCTGGATTGACTCACTGATAGTTTGACGGGTGCCGCTGGCGGAGCAGGACATGCTTACCCATCCGGAGCACTTGATGTCGCTCCCGGTTTTTATGGGAGTTCACACTGTCAGTACTTTAGTTTTTCGTGTTGTCTTGTATATCATACGGTATAATTTTAGTTTTGTCTTCGTCAGTGATGTTTGTGCTACCGATCTGTCCTTGTGATTGTTTCAATACTATAGAGATTTACAAAAAGCTTTTCAAAATTTGACCATGGTACTGTTTGAGGGTTAGAGAAGTTACATGTACCATGGATTTCATTGGTTTTTGTCTAAGGGTTAGAAAATGGCACTAACCAATCCGCTACAAAACAGACTTTTCAAAACACTATATGCCTCACTGATAGTGTGACGGGTGTCGCTAGTGGGGCAGAACATGCTTACCCTTCCGGAGCACCTGATGTCACTCCCGGTTTTCATGGGAGTTCACACTATGAGTGCCTTAGTTCTTAATGTTATTTTTTTATTTCCGTGCATTGTAGCTGTCTCACGTCCTTGTTTTGTCTTTGTTTTTATCTGTTGTCGTTTTTGCCGTGTCTTTGGACTTCGCTTTTTGTAGTCATCGCTTCCCTTGTTCCTTCGGTATTCTTCTGCCGTTGTTTTATAAATACTTGTAATTAAATATTTTTCCATTTTCATGGAGTTTTTAATAAATAAGATTTGAGTTTTAAACAAAATAATGTGTAAAGGGAAGTTTTACCATAACCGGTGCATTTGCAAGGACTGCATTAATTGAAGATTTTTTTTTAAATTGTTCATCTAAATGGAGATCTGAACAAATAAAATTGTGAGAAGAAAGTTTCATACTGACCGGTACATTTCTAATGACTAAAGTTTTGCAAGTGATTTATACTGTTTTTTTTTATTTACTGGAATTTTGAACAATGTAATGTGTATAAGAATTGTTTCGCATTGACTGGTAGATGTCGAGAATGAATGAGGATTTACAGTGATTTCTTCAATTAAAATTTTCATTTTTATTGAGTTTTGAACAGAATAATGTGAAAAAAAAATTTGCACTGACTGGTACATTTGTAATGACTAAAATTAAGATTTGCAAGTTTTGCAAGCCCTCTCCCATAATACATGCAAAAGGTATACAAATTTAGATATAAACAAAAACATAAATACAACCAGGAAAATTTACCAAGATGAACACTAGTGAGGCTCCTCATGGAGGTATAGAGGAATCAGGTAATCAATTACTTATCACAAAAATCGTCCCGACTGACAAAATTGTATTGCTTCTAGAATTGTAATATTATTTTTAATAACTATTGATGTTATTTGTTTTATTTATCTTTAATTTCAATCAATTGAGAAGCAACTTCCAAAGCGATTAATTAGATAATCAAGACTTCTGTGAAATATTAATAATTCAACAAATAAGACCTTTCAATAAAGTTTATAAAACATTATTCAGATTTGGGAATGGTCTTTTGTGGCACGGGTTGTAAATTTTTGACACTAATGATCATACTTCCCTACAATGACTGTCAAAAAAAATTTCCACAAACTTTTGATCACTTTTGATTACTTATCCGATTAACGGTGCACCTGCAAAATTTCAACAAAGTAGACCGTATAATAAAGATTAAATGATATGATTTTATTGAACATTGCAATATCTTAATTTTACAAAATTTGGTTTAAAACTAAGGAGTATCTCCCTCATGCATGGATCTGTCCTTGGCTGAACTTTGGCTTTTCTATTTAGATCCTTTGGTTATTTGTTCTCTATCAGCTTTTACACGTTTTTTGTGAGTGGACTTCCAAATGTCTTTGGTTTTATCTGCACTGATGAGACATAAGTTGTCGAAATGCGCATATGCAGAAAATATATTAACAGTAACTTCGGTATATTGTTATGATAAAACTAGAGGCTCAATAGCCTGTATCGCTCAGCTGACAAAATGCTTCTATGCCATGCATGTCCACAAATGATGTTTATTACCAATGGTGTCTATTGTTTAGCTATGTTCTCCATTAGCACCCCTGATTTTTTTTCTTATTGAAATGAGTAATTTTTGCACAGGACCTTCTATACATTTGGTAAAATTTGCTTGAATAGTCTCAGAGAAGATGATGAAAAGGGTGGTTTTCTCATACCGGGCTGCAATGTTAAACTATGTTCTTCTCTGGCGGCTATTTTTTTTTTTCATATCTAAATGAAATAAGCAATTTTTGTACAGAAACCTTTAGCATTTTTTGTTTAGTACATCATTCCTGTAAAGTTTGGTTCAATTTTTCAGTGGTTTCAGAGGAGAAGATGAAAATGTGGTTTTCTCTTAGGGTCCAGTGTTAAACTATGTTCCGTGCTTGCGGCCATGTTTTTTTTTTTATCGGATCGAAACGAAATGAGAATTCTTTGTTAAGGACCTTTAGTATATCATAACTGTAAAGTTTGATTGAATTTGCTTCAGTGATTCCAGTTGAAAAGATGAAAATGTGGTTTTTCCCATAGTGTCCAATGTTAAACTATGTTCCGTGCTTGCGGCCATGTTTTTTATCGGATCGGAATAAAAATGAGCAATGTTTGTAAAGGACCTTAGTATATCACCCCTGTAAAGTTTGACTGCATTTGCTTCAGCGGTTTCAGAGGAGAAGATGAAAATGTGATTTCTCATAGTGTCCAATGTTAAACTGTTCTGTGCTGGCAGCCTTGTTTTTGATCGGATCGGAACGAAATTAAGAATCTTTGTTAAGGACCTTTAGGATATCATTCCTATAAACGTTGGTTGAATTTGCTTCAGTGGTTTCAGAGGAGAAGATGAAAATGTGAATTGTTAAAGGACGACCGACAGACGCCATGTGATGGTAATAGCTCACACTGACCCTTCAAAAATGGTACGGGGATTCCTTGGTAAGGGTTGTTCAGATTTTCGTTTGGTTTTATGCATTTCACACAATTTTTAAATTATGAATTTCCTTTGTATGAGTTCTAGTGCTGTTGATGAGGAATAAATTTCCGAAATGGCCATACAGCTCATTAAAATTATTGCAGTTGGAGTTCACATATGTGTTATGGTCTCATGTTCATTTACGCTATATCCTTTCATAAAATATTACAAATTATTAGGCAATTTGGAGACATAAAGTGCCGAAATGACCATATGCAGAAACAAAATTTACAGTAACTTCGGGTATTTTTGTTATTTGTTACCACTGGCTCGAAACCAAAGCTGGTGGCCTGTTAGTCCCCGAAGGTATTCACAAGTCCAGTAAACAGTACTTCTGTGCTGAACCGAAAACCGATTTCTTTTTTTTTTTTTTTTTTTTTTTTTTTTTTTTGAAAATTGCAATATCTTAATTTTTGTACATTTTGTTGAAAAATAAGGAGTATCTCTCCACATGCAAAGCTCTGTCCTTAGCTGATTACTCCAGCAAGGGGCGGAGACAATGTATGTTTCAGATCTTAAGTTCATCCTTCCAAATGTAAATGTCCTGTCCCTACCCATTTCTCCATTTTCAACTCGTCACTTGTGCATCTTCCAACTCAATTTCTATATGAGTAGACACTGATTTAATAAACAAAGTATACATCACACTGAACGTGAACGCTGGATTACTCCAGGCAAAGATATTGACGATCTATATGTATCAGATAATAAAAGCATTCAAAAGATCTCAAGTTCATAAAATCACATGTTAATTTACTGCCCTTATCCATATATTTATTATCAACAAATTGCCCCGGTGGTCCCTTCTGAAGAAAATTCTTCATTAGTTGATACTATTTAAATAACAGGATACATCACACTAGACTCGAATGAAAGATTACTTCAGAATCAATATATGTTTCAGATCTTAAGTTAATCCTTCCAAATGTAAATATCCGGCCCCTACCCATTTTTCTACTTTCAACTCGTTGCGTCGTACAACTTCTTCCTTTCTCGTATACATTTCAGATTATTGGACATCCTTCTTGATTTCTCGATTACTGTAAACCAATTTATTTAATTCATTTTCGCGAGCTATAAACATTTGCGACTTTCGCGGGGTAGTAGAAAATTGCGAAAGTTTATATCCGCGAATAAAGTAGCGTAAATATAACAAAACTAGCCTTGACGTACGCTAACGCATACATTTCGGTTTTCGGTCGTTAAAATTTATTTTTTCAGTCTAATATGAATTGAAAATATGATAAGGGACATTTAAATTTGCGACAGACTTCCCTTATTAGCAATCACTCCTAAACAGTACTATCTATGCGGCAACACTTTTATAGTGAATTGCAAACATACCAATGCTGATTAAACTTTTGTTTACTAATTTGACATATTTTGATTTCACTTATATTAAATATTTAATTAAATCATTTGGGCGTCTTAATCGTTGTACCAACTATATTTGATTAAGACAAAACTGCAAGATTTACAATTCTTACTTGTAAAATCTTGGTAATGATTTATGTTACTGTCCGACTGCGAAAAATTTAGAACGTGACATTGCAATTCGCGAAAGTTAATCTCCAAGAAATTGTCTCCTGTCGGAACAACGCGAACATTAATAGTCACTAAAATAAATTTGTTAGGGGGTCTTCAAAATAAAGATAAAAAAACTGGTCCAATCCTTCAATTTTAGCTTCCGTTATATAGATGATATTTTGTCACTAAACAACCCTCGCTTTGGTGATTTTCTTCATTTGATCTATCCAAAAGAGCTCGAAATTAAGGATACCACAGACACTTGTACAGACACTTGTACATCAGCCTCGTTCCTTGACCTTCACCTTGAAATTGACAACAGGGGTAGACTTCAAACTAAGCTGTACGACAAACGCGATGACTTCACCTTTCCAATAGTAAACTTCCTTTTTCTTTGTAGCAACATCCCAACAGCGCCGGTGTAAGGTTGAATTTTGACCCCGTTGAAAATCCACCTTTTGGTCGTTCTTCAACGTTGAAAATTGATCCCAAAGCCATTGAATTTTGATCAGCTCAATATTCAACGGGCTAATTGTCAGATTTCAAGGTTTAGTTTTTCAATTTGAAAACCCTTGCGTTGAATACTGACCATCGTGGAACAATGACCACTCCAAAAAAAATTATTCATATAAAAAGTTGTGTGGAAAAAAAATTTGGGCCACTTTTTTTTAATGGCGGCCGTTGCAAAGGCGGGGGGAAATTAAAAGTGCTCCAAATAGGATGAAATTTTACAAAAAGATTGTACAAGTTGTGTGAAACTTATTTTTAGGTCAATTTTTTTTTCAAAATGATGGCCGTTGCCATGGGAACGGAAAAATACGGGAAAATTAAAAGTGTTCCGAATTGGATGAAAATTTACAGAAAGATTGTAAAAGTCGTGTGGAACTTATTTTTAGGTCAAAATTTTTCAAAATGGCAGCCGTTGCCATTGAATCGGAAAAAAGGCGCGGAAATTGAAAGTGCTCCGAATGGTATGAAATTTTACAGGAAGATTGCACAAGTTGTATGGAACTTATTTTTGGGTATATTTTTTTTTTCAAAATCGAAGTCTTTGCCATGGAAACCGAAAAAAGGCGTCATATAGAACAGCAATAGGTAATTTTTATCTAAAAACACATTGTCATGGTTTACGGAAGGTTTACATTATAGTTAGGAAAAACAGTTTATTTATATACTTGTTTCTATTGTTTGCCTCTTATTTAAAATACTGTGTAAACATCACTTACAAATTGTATTATGATACACTTCTTGTGAATCCCTTGCCAACAATGATTATAATGACTATGATTATACTTTCAAATGATGCTGAAATGAATCCAGGTCCAATTGGCACGAGTGAACTGTCGATATTTCATTTAAATGCACGAAGTATGCGTCATAAAACTGAGTATATTGAAATGATATCTAATGAAGCTGATATAATTTGTTTAACAGAAACCCATTTAGATCCCAGTATAAAAGATGATGATATAGTTATTGAAGGATATTGTCAAACCCCCTATAGGAAGGACCGTAACAGTTCAGGCGGTGGCGTTATAGTTTATTATACTAATTTTCTTAACTTAAAGCTAAGGCAAGATCTTGATTTTGAAGGAGAAGTCATATGGGTTGAAATTGAATTAACAAACCAGAAATATTTACTTTGTGTAGTCTATAGAAAACCAAATGAATGTCAAGAGTTCTGGACTAAATTCCAGCAAAGTATTGAAAAAGCTTTGGATTATACTTCGAATATTATAATAACAGGTGACCTGAATGTTGATTTGCTGGTTGTAAACAACCATCGAATTAATGAGATTATAAGGATATATGGTTTCAAAAACATAATAAATGAACCTACAAGAATTGGCAATACATCTCGCACTCTGCTAGATCCAATCCTAGTAACTGAAGATTGTAATGTTAATGATTCTTACGTTATTCCGGTCGATAGAGCTTATAGTGATCACGAGGCAACAATTATTTATCTCAGTATCCCCCAAATTAAACCAAAGGCTTTCAAAAGATTAATATGGGATTATCGCCATGCCGATTTTGACAAATGTAATGACCTTATAGACACCTTTAACTGGTCCACAATTATTAATGCAAATAATAATATGGATACTAATGCAAAAAATTTCACTAAGAAATATTTGGAAATTGTTCAAGAATGTGTTCCCAAAAAAGAAGTAACAATTCGTCCCAATGATAAGATATGGTTTAATTCAGACATGAGACGTGAAATAAGAAAACGGGAAAGATTTCGTAAATTAGCATTAAGGTCAAATAAAGAATCAGATTTAAATAAGTACAAGAAACAAAGAAATCATGTTAACAATATGAAAAAATATCTCAAAGAACAATTTTACTTAAATGCTAACAATTTGTTAGATGATCTTTCAAATACCAATTCTAAATCCTATTGGTCACTTATAAAAAAACTGACCAAATGTTCTGGAGATTCCACTATTATAAGTCAACTTAAGAAAGAAAATGGGGAATTGGTTTCGGCGAATTATGATAAAGCGTGTTTACTCAATGATTATTTTAGTTCGGTGTCGACACTTGAAGATGAAAATGTCCCAGTTCCAAATTTCGACATAAGAACTAGATTTTCTATGGATGTCTTTCAAATTACAACTAATGAAGTCAAAGACATTCTTGAAATTCTTAAATTAGGTAAGGCCTCTGGTCCCGACGCAATTAGTCACCAAATGTTGAAGAAGACTAAAGATTCTATTGCTGGTCCTTTAACTTTACTTTTTAACCTGTCCTTAACTCATTCAGAATTTCCAAAGATATGGAAAATTGCTTCTGTAATGCCGTTGTTTAAAAAGGGGGAAAAAACTATCGTCACAAATTACAGACCCATATCATTGTTATCAACAGTTGGCAAGGTATTCGAAAGGATTGTATTCAAGCATTTGTTTAATTTCTTAATGTCACATGAGTTATTATATAAGTTCCAGTCTGGTTTTATTCCTGGTCATTCTACTGTTCACCAGCTAATAGAAATATATCATAGAATTATTATGTCACTGGAAGAAAAGAAAATGTCTTGTCTGATCTTTTGCGACGTCTCAAAAGCGTTAGATCGTGTTTGGCACACTGGCCTCTTAACTAAACTAAATGCATATGGTATTACTGGTGATCTTTATAAATGGTTTGAAAGTTATCTATCTGGTAGACATCAACGTGTGTTTGTTTGCAATTCAAAATCGTCTCTAAAAGAAACGAACGCAGGTGTACCTCAAGGGTCTGTTCTTGGCCCTCTTTTTTTTCTGATATATGTTAATGATATTGCTGATGAATTGTTAAGTTTCGCTAGACTCTTTGCGGATGATACTTCATTGTCATATGCTTCCCAACACCCTCATACTATCGAAGGTATAATGAATATTGATCTTGAGAAAATTTCGGAATGGTCTCAGTCATGGCTTATAAATTTCAACCCTCAGAAAACAAAGGCGCTTTTAATTACGAATCGAGATATACCACAAGACATTAATGTATTATTTCAAAATCAAACGGTAGAATATGTATCATCGCATAAACATTTGGGTATTACGTTTGATAGTAATGGGAAATTCCACTCGCACATATTAAATATTATTCAATCTGTGGGTAAAAAAATGGCAGTTTTTAGGAAACTTAAATATATTCTAAATAGAAATTATTTGGATCGAATTTATATATCCTTTATTCGCCCCATTATGGAATATGCTTCAGAAGTTTGGGATGGGTGTAGCCAACAAGATGTTGATAGTTTAGAAAAGCTCCAACTAGAAGCTGGGCGAATTGTAACCGGTCTACCAATATATGCCAGTCGGGAGTCCATATACTATGAAACGGGATGGGATACATTAGAAATTAGAAGACGGATGAAACGCTTAAACATGTTTTACACAATAAAGAATAATCTTGCGCCTAATTATTTGACAGATTTGATGATTCCGATGTTGAACAACGCGTCGAATTATAATCTACGCCAAAGCAATGACTTTGTTTTTCCTCAATTAAGACTTTCAAATTCAGAGAAATCATTCTTTTATTCTACAGCAAAAGACTGGAATCAATTAAGTTCTGAAATACGAAATTCTAGAAATCTTAATATCTTTAAAACAACAGTAAAACCGAAATTATCAAAACCACCTGATTATTTCAAATTTGGAGATAGAAAATTAAATATCCTTCATACCAGATTAAGACACATGTGCAGTTCTTTAAAGGCGGATCTTTATCGTAAAAACATAGTTAACAACCCATCTTGTGATTGCGGGCATCCTTTTGAAGATTGCATTCATTTCTTTATGGAATGTAATTTATTCACCGAGTGTAGAGACAATCTCTTTGCCGCTCTAAATAATTTTACTATAAGTATTGAATTTCTATTGGCTGGTGATGAAAACCTTTCGAATGACCAAAATATTTATATATTTTCGTGTGTACAAAACTTTATTAATCGTACAAAACGTTTTGATCAACACTGATATAATGAATTTAAAACTCACTCCAGTCAATATGTTATATATTTTTCTCTTTAATCTATTATTTTTTTCTATTCAGACATCTTTCATGTTTGTATTATATTTATTATATAATTGTAATGCCGTCATTTATATTTGTATACTTAAACATATTCTTGTATTGGGAGAGGACTTTTATAATGTTGATAAAACTTTTGTCCAATCCCATTGCTTATTCTTTAGCAAATAAATATGTTTAAATAAAAAAAAGGCGGGAAAATTTAAAGTGCTCAAAATTGCATGAAATTTTAAAAGAAGCTTGTTTAGGGGAAACTTATACTTTGGATAAAATTTTCCAAAATGTCACAGTTACCATAGAAGTGGAGAATGGTTGGAAATCGAAAGCAGTGCAAGTTGGATGAATTTTTACAAAAAATGTTATACAACAAGCATAGAACTTCTTTGAAGGCTTAAATCGTCACAAATGATGGTTGTTACTAAGGCAAAGGTAACATGTGGGAAAATGAAAATTGAAAGCGTTTCAATCTTTCTTAGCAATACAGAAGGGTTGAGTAGGACATACAGATGTCTTATTTACACTTCGAACTCTGATATGGGAATTCGTTTGGGAGACTTTTGTGTTTGCATCCATACACACAGTTATTACTTGTTCATAGTTGAATTTTACCATTTTCAGTCTTATTCTTCTTGTTGTAATATTCTAAGACCAAATTTTCCGGAGATCATTTCTTAACAAGAATTTACAGGAATGAAAATCCCACTCCAAAGCTCGGTGCTTTCAGGTATTTTTCAGATTTTTCAAAAGGGCTACCATTCTAATGAAACACAAAATTATATAGAAACGTATCCTATGACGAGAATTTTTTATGTTGAAAACTTGTCTGGTAAATCTTGATACCAGGCTTGGATATGATCTTTTGAAGTGGGAATTTTGTGCCTCAGAATTTAATTTGTATTACATTATGACTGCAAATACGAGTGAGGTGCGTTTTTAGAATGAGTGAAATCAAGTCTCTCTATTTTTATTTCTCCATTAACATTGAAGGTGGTATGGGGGGGGGCAAAAACCCTGAGATAGAATTTCCTGATATTTTCACGACTTACACTTTGTTATTAGAGCATAAGAAAAATAAAATGAAATAAAATGAAATAAAAAATTAGGGGTCACCTGCCATATAAGCATGAGATCTGACAAGTATAAATCAGCTATTTCAGTTGAAATACACATGTATTAGGGGAAATTTGCGAATTAAAACTAAATCTAAATTTATTTTAGTTACTTCTGATAGATTTTTTTTAATGTGGAAAATGATTAACTATTATTCTTGCCTTCAATATTTGACGAATTAAAAAGGCGATGTGATATGATCTAGTACATATGGCGTTTAACAATCCTGTAAAATTAGAATGAATTCGGAGTAGAAGTTTCTGAGGAGTTGCGTCCACAAGATTTCACATTGTTTAACAATGTGGATAAAAAACAAATTCCCATAACTCCCACAAAATTTGACAAATCAAAATGGCAATGCGATGTGATCTACAACTAATGGTGACTAACAATTCTGTAAAATTTGAATGAATTCTGACCAGCTGTTTTCTGAGAAGTTGCGTCCACAAAAGTGTGACATACTGACAGACGGACGCAGACCATTACTAGGTCCCATCGTCGCGGTGCGGCGGGAGACCAAAATCCAAAATCACGGCTATTCATATCCAACACGAATGGAGACAGCATGACAAAGACGAAACAAACAAACAAAAAATGAACAAGAAGGCTACAAAACTTAAGCACTAACATTGTGAACCCCTACAAAAACTGAGAATCATCAGGTACCATAAATGACAAAAACTTATTTCATATTGTACATGATATCCCCTTAATAGAACAGGCATTTGCTGAAATATCTGGAAAAGTTCAATACTCTGCATAGCTACCCATTAAGGGGGACATTTGTTCAGATATAATTATGATAAAAACATCGAAAATCATTTTGCCAGCATTCCTACAAGGAATTGCATTTTTTGTCAGATGTACAATGAATGATGCGCAGTTTTATATAGACTCCTTACTTCCTTAATTTGTCTTCAATTCTCTATTCATTTTCGTCTCCAGTCAAGGGCCATGGAGATCTGGTGATACGCATGGGTGACCACCACTAGTACTCTGGGGCCCTTGACTGTGCTTGGAAAATTACAAAATACAACAGCTTCATGTTTTTAGCTCTCTTCTAGTATATTTTGATACCTCTTCACTTAGTCACCTTGTGTAAATATCAAGCTCAAGAAATTAATACAAATGTATAAAAAAGTTATTTTCATAATTACTTTTTTAGCTCTCCTGGCTTATGCTAGGATGAGCTTTTGCCATCACTTTGCGTCCGTCGTCCGTCAGTCCGTCCTGCGTAAACTTTTCATTCAAAGATCTCCTCTGAAACTACTTAGACCAATTAGAACCAAACTTTGGCACAATAGTCCATGCGTGGTCCCTTACAAAAAGGTGTTTTTCAGGTCCGCGTGTATTCCAAGATGGCCGCCAGTGGGTAACATTGGACCCTATGGGAAAACACATTCAAAGAACTTCCTGAATATGCTGAGGCAGTTGGAACCAAACTTGGTCACATTTGTCCTTAGGTGGTCCCTTACAAAAAAAGATGTTTCAGAGGAAACATTTGACCCTATGGGAACACATTCAAAGATCTTCCCCTCTGAATATGCTGAGCCGGTTGGAACCAAATTTGGTCATATTAGTCCTTAGGTGGTCCCCTACAAAAAGGTGTTTCAGAGGAAACATTTGACCCTATGGGAAAACACATTAAAAGATCTTTTTCACTGCAACGGCTTAGCCAATTGGAACCAAATGTGACCACAAGACTTTGGTTGTTCCCTGCAGAACAAAGAACCAAACTTGAACCCAAGTGAAACATTTTCAAAGGACTTGTCTGCTGAGACCACTTGGCAAAATACAACCTTGGTTTAATTTAGAGCAGTTAACAAAGACTGTCTATATAAGCCAGGGTCCAGGTGAGCGATATAGACTCTTTAGAGCATCTGGTTTTGTGCCGCCTGCTGTTAGCAGAGTCGACACATGGGGATTACTACATCTGTCGTCTTACGTAGTCGCCCAGGTCGCCCCTCCAACGTTTTTTTTTTTTTTTTTTTTTTTTTTTTTTTTTATGTTGTTGTTGTTGTTTTTTTTTTTTTTGTATCCGCAAATGCTTCGAAACTGTTGGTCCGATTCTAACCAAACGCTCAGGATATATCGTTCACTTGGTGTAGTTATGCACCTTAGAATTTTGGTTTTACAGATTTTAGAGGTTCACGGAATAGCTCATTTGTTAATCTGGTTTAATAATCCACAAATCCATCGTAACTTTAAGTCAGATTCCAACCAAACTTTCAGTATATGTTGCTTATCAGATCTGGTTATGTATATTACACTTAATTTTTTTTTAAAGATTTTAGAGGTTCACCAAGCCAACATAGCTCATTAGTTTATTCAGGTTGTTAATCTGAATAAGTCCTTCAAAACTCTAATTGATATGCTAAACAAATTTGCAGGATAAGTTATTCTTCCACCCAAGGAATTTTGTGGTCAAGTTCTAAATCGTTTACTGGAATGTTCCCACTGGTGACCATCTTAAATGAAGAACGAATCTGCTGGATACCTTACTTGTAGGTACCAACTAAAGACCATTGTTGACTGTTTGGTTCTAATATGACTACTAGAAGATCTTTAAATGTGTTTTCCATATGGTCAAATGTTAAATTATGTAACTGCTGGCAGCCATATTTGATGAGGTCTAGACCTCCCGGATGCCTCTACTGAAAGGTATCATCAAAGGGTAGTTTTGCAATTGGGCGGATTTGTATTTCAATTGAGCGGAAATAGTTTTTCAATTGGGCAGAAAATAATTTGCAACTGGAAGGATTTTTTTACAAGTAGGCGGATTATGTTTGATATGCCTGTTAAAATATAAAATGAAACAAAATGCAAGGTAGAATAGTGAATCATTGTGATTATATCCATACCGAGTTTCGGTATGATTTTTCCCTAGTAATTCGATATTTTTGCTTTTTTACGAATATTTCTTGAGAACTGAAGTTCAAAAACTATCAAATGAAGAGGCCATATGCAAAATCAAAATTCACAACAGTAATTTCGGTATTTAGTTATTTGTTACCACTGGGTCGATGCCACTGCTGGTGGACTGTTAGTCCCCGAGGGTATTCACCAGCCCAGTAGTCAGTACTTCGGTGCTGACCCGAAAGCCGATTATATTTGGAACCTTACACTATCTAATTTTTGTAAATTTTGTTGAAACTAAGGAGTATCTCCCTGATGCAAAGCTCTGTCCTCAGCTGATTTTGGCTTTCTATTTAGATCATATTTGATTATTTGTTGTCTATCAGTTTTTCGACATCTTTGACTTGATGGTCTTCCAAACATTTAGATATTATCTGCAATAATGAGACATAAGTTGTCGAAATGCGCATATGCAGAATCAAAATTCACAACAGTAACTTCGGTATTTAGTTATTATTTACTACATCTTGTATACGCAATGTTAAATTTGTCTATTTCTGTCATCAACGTACCATTGTATTCTTATTGGACATGTTGTTTCTGAGAAGAAATCTTAGTGTTATCCACATTGACGGATTTTAGACCATCTTTAAAAAATAATTTAAGCAGGGATTACTGATAATCTACCTAATCAATACTGCTCAAATTAAAACATTGCAAGGCCCCTATCAAAATATATTTGGGCAAGGGTACTTCTTATAAAATAGTGTTTACATATTGTAGACAAAACATAAAATTTAGCAGAATACTGTTTTTTTTTTCTCTAAAATTTTTGTTTTCTTGTTTGATTTTCATGGCAACTGAAAGCTTCACCACCCATCACAAGGCATATCTGACTATTATTCAAAAAAGATTTGGGCAGGAGTTCAACTTTTAATCTATGTAATAAATATTGCGGAAATAAAAAAATTCTGAGTCCCCAACTCAAAAAAATAAATAAATAAATAAATGGCGGGGCTCCCCTTATAATTTATTCTATACATATTGCTTATTTATGCAAGACAGAATAAGCCCAAATTGTCGGAGTTAACTCCTTTTGCGAGGGTGAAAAAAGAAAAACAGGTACATCTACGTAGACCGAGACACGTGTCACTTATGCCGTCTCCAACTAAAGGACATTTTCTTTCTTGTACATATTTTAGATTTTAGTTTTATTTCATATTTTCATTTCTCTATGTACGACGGATACACAAGCGTTCTTTCTCTGTTTATATGACATTAAGCTGGCTCGCAACATTAATTTTTACTTTGATTTTAGGCTTGAATGTGTTTTAATAGTTAACCATAGGGTGTTTCCTAGTTGCGGCCATATCATTTTGACCATAATTGAACCAGTAGTTTCTTAAAAGAAGATCTTTGAATGTGTTTTCCATAGGGCCCAATGTTAAAACTATGTTCCCTGCTGACAGCTATGTTGGATGAGGTACGAACCTGCCAGATTCAATTTTTGAAGGGACCATCTAAGGACAATTGTGTCTAAATTTGATTATAATTGGACTGATAGTTTTAGATCCGAAGATCTTTGAATGTCTCTTTCCATCGGGTTCAATGTTAAATTTATGTTCCCCGTTGGCAACCATCTTGATGAGGTATGGACCTGTCGGATACCTATTTTTGGAAAGGACAGTCTCAGGACCTCTGTGACTAAGTTTGGTAATAATTGTACTTGTAGTTTCTGAGATAAAGATATTTGAATGTCTTTTCCATCGGTTCCAAAGTTAAAACTATGTTCTCCGTTTGCGGCAATCTTGGATGAGGTGTGGACCTACCCGATACCTTCTTTAGAAGGGCCCATCTAAGGACCATTGTGCCGACATTTGATTATAATTGAACTGATAGTTTCTGAGAAGCTCCTTGAATGTCTTTTCCATAGGGTCCATGCTAAAACTGTGTTCCCCGCTTGCGGTCATCTTGGATGAGGTACGGACCTGCTGGATACAATTTTTAAAAGGGACCTTCCAAGAACTATAGTGACTAAATTTGATTCCAATCAGCCGAGTGGTTTCAGAGGAGAAGATATTTGAATGAAAAGTTTACGACGGACGCTGGATGCTAAGTGGTTGCAAAACAAGCCAAGATATCAAAGGGTTAAACCGATCGTGCTTCCCCGTGGTGCATATTATTCGGACTATTAACTGACTGGTGGTTATTACAGAAAATTTGTGTTTCTATGGCAACGTTATGTCTCCTAATCGTGGCAAGTAAATTGACCAGAAAATATGCTCCACGGGGTACCTTCGATTGAAAGGGGCGGGTTTTTCTTGGCTTGGCTTGTTACAATCTACATCACATTTAAAATGTGTATTCCTATGTTCGTCTGTATGCTCTCTACATTGCTAACTCCAAACATGCACCCCTCCCCCCTGCCTCTATCCTTCGGAGATTGCATCCGCTGGTTCAACTTTTATCTTACTAGGTTGAGCCGTACATATGAGTAATAGATAAAATTTATGTCCACAGGTGGGTCTACCTGGACCTACATTTCATGCATGCGTGACTCAGATTTGAGCCTTTCTTAAAGCCTAGATGTGAGATAGTAGAGCAGATGAATGAATAATTTTTCGTCAGTAGATGTGTCTTTCGGACACCCATTATGTTTCTGATAAAACTATGACACTTTGACCTACATTTCATACATGGGGGATTAAGGTTAAAGGTTTTTAGCTAGCATGTCTATGTCAGGGTGAGCCAAGCCAAGATAAACCCGCCCCTTTAGATCAAAGGTACCCCGTGGAGCATATTTTCTGGTCAATTTACTTGCCACGATTAGGAGACATAACGTTGCCATAGAAACACAAATTTTCTGTAATAACCATCAGTCAGTTAATAGTCCGAATAATATGCACCACGGGGTAGCATGATCGGATTTCTTGGCTTGTAAAGAAAAGAAAAGGCAAGCAGAAATATATAGTGTATACAATGTAATATAAGTTAATGAATATTTCTTACAAAAAATGACAGCACATATTCGAAATCCCCGCGAATTGACATTTTCAGTAGGAGAAAAGGATTTTTTTCCGATTTTTTTTTGTGAATGCAAATTAACTAACGGAACTCGTTCGTTGTTGTCGAATTTAGGTCCTAACCAGACTTGTCTATCTATGTTGTTTTTGTCCTTATTTTTGTCTTTCGTCGGGCTACCTAATGACAAATATTTGTAGGCATACATTGCCCGATTTTACTTTTTTTCTTATTGACCGCTCCCGACATGTGTTGCTTCAATGACATATTTCAGCTGCGATCGATGTTGCTCAACATTTTTATTCTCTTCTTGTAACCCTGGTGCTTTCAGCTGGATAACCCTGAGCATCGCCCAAGTTGGTACTCCATGGCGGGTGGGGAGCAAGGGAGTGACCTTGATATAATTTTTGTCAAGAATACCGCTTAAGTGCACGCTAGGGGCCTTCTTGATCTCGCTTGAGCTTATTTCATTTACCCCTACACCGGTTTTGAATTTTTTTGACAATTTTGGCATCGAAACTCAATAAACTGGAGGTTCCTGGCAATATTCTGAAAATGAAACATTTTCCTTTATATTCTTAACTAGATTTGGTAAAAAACCTGAAATTTGGAGGCCAATCTGTGAAAATCTGGCTACTGAATACAAACTCGCTTTTCCTGTAATGCTACTTTCGGATAAAAAGTTCCGGTTAATATTCTTAATTCTTTGTTCTGGTCAAATTTGAAGGTTCCCGAAAGCCACAAAAAGACCCGTTTTTATATTTTCTTACTATGACGCCATTTTCTTGGCGTCAAATGAGGAATCAAAAGACAAAATTCACACCCATTCCATAAGCAGAATCTTGTCTTTTCGTCTGCACCGGTGTGTAAACAATCGATCATGTGATCATCTATGGAATGGGGGTACCAAATGGGGAAAAATTCATTATTTACAAATGTATGTTAACTCGAGATTTTTAACGTCTTCGGAAATTGACTCCAGAATTATGTATTATGACGTCATGAATAGTATATTACTTCATGAATAAAAAAGTGGTCGTGATCTTGACATATGTTGTGATTCTAAAGATATATAAAAACGTTTACTTTGTTACGGACGGATGATTGGACATTAGGCAAGTACAAGTCTACAAAGAAAAATACTAAGAACTTGCAATTTATATCTCGTTAATTTTTTCATATAAAAATTCACTTAAATTTATTATTTCTGAAGAATTGAGTTAATATATATAGTTTACACAGTGTTTAAATATAATTTTCAAAGCGTTGAAAAATAATCCGCTTCCAGGTCAGTATTTTATGATAAAAGTCAGAATTCAACGGAATTGATCAAAATTTAATCGCTTTGGGGTCAATTTTCAACGTTGAAAAACGACCAATAGGTCAATTTTCGTTGGGGTCAAAATTCAACCTTACACCTGCATATGGAGTTTACATCTCCCAGCTCATTCGCTATTCAAGAGCCTTTGTTCGATACAGTGACTTACTTGATAGAGCCCGGTTGCTCACAAATAGGCTACTTCAACAAGAGTATGTTACCCAAAACTTGAAGTCATCCCTCCAGAATTTTTACGGTCGACATCACCATCTTGTGAACCGCTATGGGATATCTGTTTCCTTGATGACAGCCGATCTTTCCCTCTAAAGCTTAATTGATATTTCCTCTACCGGATTTGACATGTTCAACACGGCGGGTGTCGTATAAGAAGCAGGAGATGCTAACTCTACCGGTGCACCTGATTTCACCCGTGGTTTTATATTTGGTCCGTGTTGTTCATCTTTGTGTGTGTATGTCTTCATTTTTCTTTTCTGTGCCGTACCCATGTTGTGTCTTTTTTTTTTTTGTTTCTGATGTTGCCATTGTCCTTGGATTGTTCGTTTTGGATTGGCGGTTCGGTTCTCACTTACTTTACAGCATGCTTCAGATTACAAATCTTTATAAATGCATTAATATTAATGCAGATCTCCTGTCTCTACCCATTTTTCCATTTTCAATTCATTGCCCAAGAGAATTCCTCATTAGTGGATTCTGTGTAGATCATAGTATGTATATAATGTTCTTTTTTAATATTGGAAATATCTGGCGTTGCCAGTCAGTGTTCTTGTTATAGCACTAAATGTTTGTTGAATAAAAAAAAAATTATCTTTTGTTTTAATCATTGGCTGTTAAACATTAATCTAAAATGGTAAAATTAAATGCCTTCCCTACCTACCAACCCATCAATCTCAATGTACAGTCGGAGAACTGTAAGCAAACATATTTTTTAATGTTGGCCTTAACATATGGCACGCCTGCCATAAACCACATTAATTCGATAAATAGATATTAGCGCCGCAAAGGAAAGTTTATCGGTCACATTAATGCAATAAACACACATTTGCGACGGTAATTCGCATTAGCGGTTGTTAATGAATTATCGTGCTAAGTAAAGTTATTTTTCGTTAAGTCACTTAATGGTCGTTCAGTAAATGATCGCAAAGTAACATTAATAGATAAACCAATGAAATCGCTGAGGCAGTTATAGGGAACCAGTCACATCTAAGAATCGCTAAGAAAATGAATTGGGACCAATTAAAACGGCGTATCGCAAATACACTTGGGTGTCACCCAATCAAATTTACTGTTACAATATCTTTTAGGTCTACAGTAATTTGCAACTGTCCGGGAAACGGATTGTGGTGTGAGAACGAGTCGGGACCCAATCGTTTTATGTCCACTTTCTTGTCAAAATATTAATTGACTGAATAATTCCTGTAAATAAAATGTCACCTTACTAATATGACTTTTTTCAAAATTATGTTATATAAATGTCTCTGTTGAAACCATGTGTAAACTCGCAAAAAAGTTATGTTTTTCCCCAAACCATTAAAGGGTTTTTGTGTAAAATTTCCAAAAGAACATAATCAATATAGGAAAAGTTTCAAGGTGTTTATTCCTGCAATAATCAAATGAAATGTGCCAGTAATTTTTTGCAAAAATATACAAGGAAAGGTCTAAATCAAAATTTATATGATATGTAAATTAAAATAAGGCAGTGGCTATTCATCCGGACCCGGTTGAATAGCCTGTAAGCTATTCGACAGTCAGTAGGCTATTCAACCGGACCTGTTTATATTGGAGATTTACCTGTGGAAATCAAGAAAAGAGGGACATTCGTTAAGTTCCTATAAGGTTTTCAAATTATTTAAAACAAAATAAATAATTAATATATGGATCTTAATTTTTCGTAATTTTAATAAAATTTGGATTTAAAATGTAAATTTTCATATTTTAAAATGTTTTTGGCCGTTATCGTTGATATAAGAGATATTCAATTACATTATATTTGTACGCATATTCAAATATAATTATAAAAGAACTTAAGTCCACTTCGCCGTGGAAAAAAATCAAATACCTTCATTGGTCATCCCTTTGTCTTTCTTACATTTTTTTCGCATTTCCGCAAAAGGAACAATTTTCCATGCTGATTATTGCATCAGTGTTAAGCTTGAAATCATCATGACATGTATATCAAGAAACGGAATAGCAATTTTAGGCTTTGATTCTTTTTATTGCGAAAATGCGGGATTTCTGACCAGAAATACCGATGTTAATTTAGTTCCGTGGCTGATCGCTTTGACAAGAACCTATGCAACATTTCAATAAGCCATAGATAAAACAATAATTGGATCAAAGCGAGACTACAATTTTGCTAGCTGCTCTCCAACGGAATTTTATCAAAATCAAAGCACTCTTGAAAAGCATTCTGTAGAACGTGACTACTTTCAAATTATTTTTGAAGAGATAGAAAAATATGAAAAATGCGGTGACTAAATGTATAAGAAATTGGTGTAGATTTTTTCCTGATTGCATAGTCTTGAGAAGACGATCCACTGATGATTGTAAGAGTCCAAAGCGTAATAATCAGTGTCTTTTTGACTTACATAGCTTTTAAATTTAAATACAAAACCCTGCCAAGACTAAACATTTTTTTAATGAATTCCTTGGTGTAGTGTTTAAATTAGGTGCTAGTATAAATTGCTCAAAGTACTTTAAAATACATTCAACAATATCTTGAAAATTGAGAATACCCTTGATGCTTTGTTTGGGTAATATGGGCAAAAACAAATGAGTCGAGTAAGTAACATTTGTATTGTAATGCTATATTTGGGTGATATTTAATAAAACAAATGTGTCGAGTTAGTTAAATCTGTATTTAAGTGTTATATTTGGATAATGTGGACTAAAGTAAATGTGCCGAGTAAGTAAAATCTGTATTGTAATGCTATATTTGGGTAATATGGACTAAAACAAATGTGTGGCGTAAGTAAAATATGACTTTAAGTGTTATGTTTGATTAATATGGGCTAAAACAAATGTGTGGAGTCAGTGAAATCTGTATTTAATATTTTGATGATTTGGACTAAAACAAATGTTTCGAGTAAGTTAAATCTGTAGTTAAATGTTATATTTTGATGAATGTGTCGAGTAAGTTAAATCTGTATTTAGTGTTATATTTGGATAATATGGACTAAAGCAAATGTGTCAAATAACTGAATACCGAAGTTACTGTCAAGTAAGTAAAATCTGTATTTAAATGTTATATTTGGACAATATGGACTAAAGAAAATGTGTCGAATAAGTAAAATTCGTATTTCAGTGCTATATTTGGGTAACATAGGCTAAAACAAATGTATCGAGTAAGTAAAATCTGTATTGTAATGCTATATTTGGGTAATATGGGCTAAAGCAAATATGTCGAGTAAGAAATATCTGTATTTTAATGCTATATGGTAATATGGGCTAAAACAAATGTATCGAGTAAGTAAACTCTGTATTGTAATGCTATATTTAGGTAATATTGACTAAAACAAACGTATCGAGTTAAAACAATCTGTATTTTAATGTTATATTTGGGTAACAGAGACTAAACCAAATGTGTCGAGTAAGTAAAATCTTAATTTTAAGTATTATATTCGGTTAATATGTGGTAAAACAAATGTGTCGAATAAGTAAAATAATATGGGCTACAAATATTGTGCAGAGTAAGTAAAATCTGCATTTTAATGTTTACTGCAAGGGGGGGATATTACCTGATAGGAATGAACCAGAGTAATCCGAGATATATACCCAAAATTTATATAACAACACTAAATTAAAGGAAGCATGCTCATAGCATTGAGAATTTCATATGTGAGTTATAAAAATAACAAAGAAACAAAGCATGAAGTACAGTTATATGTGAACATCAATGATGTTGTCTCATTTTACTTTTTTTCTTTGGATACAGAAACTTTATATATACATTATTTTATTTCTACTTTATACGGGAATTAAATAACAATTTCTTTAAAAACACACCAAACTTTCTTTATTTCACGAAAAAAAACATGCTACATTTTTTTTGCCCATCCCCGTGCATCAAAATAAAGGAAGTCAACTAACCATACCAGATATATTTTAGCACCGTATTGACATTTCATTTAAATTACAAAGAAATTCAATTCATATCATCTTATTTGTAAATGAATAGTCCTTCAAATTTCCCGGCTTTTATCGTTTTTCATTTTGACCAATGGAAGCGCTTTTTAGAAATAATTACATAAACTGACAAACAAATGACGGACGCAAACTTCCGTGAATGTGAATTACCATATAAGGGCATTGAAAACCGTTAATGCATTAACGACCGTTAATGCAATTATCTCATCTTTGCAACGCGGGAACCACATTAATTCGATAAACCCATTTTAGTGGTCGATCAGTTAATATAAATGCCGCTAAGTTGAGATGATCGATCGCAAATATGTGTTTATCGCATTAATGTGACCGATAAACTCTACTTTGCGGCGCTAATATTTATTATCGAATTAATGTGGCTCAGGCGTGCCATATCAAAAACAACTTAAGTATTTTGTTATTGTTTACTACTGATCAATACTAAAATGACTATAGAGGGGGGTCCAAGTTGGTCTCATCCCGGAATCCTGACTTTACTTTTTACTAAATAATGAAATCCGAACTACAAAGGAACTTTTTTTTATTTCTTTATTTCTAATTTTGCCTGTTACATTTCTGTCAATGGCCCAGGCTGCCATTGACAGGGTCCATGTTATAAAATACAGTTTAACATACACAAATGATAACAATAATTACCATTATTAAAATAATTACTACTACATAATTTTCGATATACTTTTCAAAAATCACACAAAAACAACTAAATTATTTACGAACCAATAATAACTAATATATCTTTGATATAATTATCTATGTTATGTTTGGATTTATTCTTTATCTTCAGATCAACATTTAGATTAGCCTTTAATTCTTTCAAAAAAAATTCTTAATATCTAAAAAACTTACACTAATAAAGGAACTTTCAAACAGATGAAATCCCGCCTCCCGGTGCGTTTAATTTCACAAAATATCGGGCTAGACTTAAAGAAATCCCGAATTCCTCAGCTTTAAATCTTCTAATCCAACTTCCCGTGTATGTGGTAAGTAAAAGGTATTCGTAAATATGTATATTGTTTGATCATTTTTACATGACTGTCTGTAATATGGTACATGGAATAAACATCCTTTTTATGTCAAATAATAGAAGACAAATTATATGTGGTAAAATATAATAAGGTCTTTAAGTAATAGAAAAGAATCAATTTGTCTTGAAGTCACCAAAAGGTCTACCAGTGGATTATTCAAATTTCCTTACATGAGTATTGATTCTGATAATTTGATGCCGGTACACCTGTTACCTAAAACACTAGAGACACCGACATGGCCACTACAAATGTAAATGTAATAGAATTTGTTTTAGTAGATTTCTTTTTAAATTCCCACTTATTATAGCAAATGAAAAAATGACCTAAATGTATTATATTCTTAGGATAAAGTTTCATGCATGATGGAAATTTCGAATTTTTTTTGTTCACATTTTTTGGCTTCCATACAAGTCAGGCATATTTAGCCCATGTATTTACATGCATGTGCAATGAATTACAAAATTTAGGTGTGTTATTGGGTTTAAATTACACCTCATAGGAAAATGTGTTCAATGGATCACTTACTTCGCAATCAACTGGACTCAAGTACCTTTTGTAACTTGTAAAGTTATACAGTAATATAGTTTATATTATTTCAGGCTTGATTTAAAGCATTATTATGAATTAATATTTTAAAAAAATTTTATACCCCAGCTCCAAAGGAGGCGATATACTGTTTTACATCTGTCTGTCTGTCCGTTACACATAATTTTCGTCGCACTTTTCTCTGCTCTTGCATATATAGCCTCTTGATTTTGAGTATGTTGCTTTAGTATGGGGTCCTATACTGCGCCTTTCATTTTTCACCACTTCCTGTTTACCGACATTTTTCGTCATATTTTTCTCAGCAACCACACATCACAACTACTTGATGTTTGGCATGGAGCTTAAGGATTGGGTACTCTACTTGGTCTTCCATTTTTAGTCATATTGCTGAACTTGTTCCTGTTAACTGACTCCGTGCTTTTTTTTGCTTTTATTTTTCGAAATTTACTTTTATGTTACACTTTTTCAGCAACCATACAACAAAATCTTGATATGAGCCATTAAATCTCATTATAGGGTACTGTACTGACTTTTTTACTTCAATTTCTTAAAAGAGCTTTTTTTCGTCACGTTTTTCTGAACAACCGCATATCATAGCCACTTTTTTATTTAGCAAAGAGCTTCAGTGTGGGATGCTTTACTGTATGTCTCATATTATTTTAAATTTCTGTACTAGTTAAAAAATGGATAACAGGAAACACCTACAATGGCTGAAAATTATAAAAATATGCAAAAATTTGCAAGGGAACTACACAAGAAAAACACGTATAAGTCAAAAGACAAACGTAGGTAACGATAAGAACTCGGGACAGCCGGACTTGGTACCGGCACTAGCACTAGTACCTGTTTAGCGACTTAATGCATATCTGCCTTTCTATCAAGTCACCTCATTTTTCTCTCCAACAGCATATCCCAGTCATTTGAATCTTGAGGACTTTGTTTGGTCTTCCAAACATTTAGATTTTATCTGCACTGAAGAAACATGAGTTGTCGAAATGCGCATATGCAGAAACTAAATTCACAGTTACTTCGGTATATAGTTATTTGTTACCACTGGGTCGATGCCACTGCTGGTGGACTATTAGTCCCCGAGGGTATTCACTAGCCCAGTAGTCAGTACTTCGGTGCTGACCTGAAAACCTACCTTATTTGGAACCTTACAATATCTTAATGTTTGTAAATTTTGTTGAAAACTAAGGAGTATCTCCCTCATGCAAAGCTCTATCCTTAGCTGATTTTGGCTTTACCTTTAGATCGTATTGGTTATATATTCTCTATTAGATTTTAAATGTCTTTGAGTGTATGGTTTTCCAAACATTTAGATTTTATCTGCACTGAAGGGACATAAGTTGTCGAAATGCGCAAATGCAGAAACTAAATTCACAGTAACTTCGGTATTTAGTTCATTGTGTTCACAACTGTATTGTGCCCATTCACACTTAAATTAAAATTAAATGAGCGGGGTATAACAAGCTGCCATTCGGTTACATCTGCTCTTGCTTTGTTTTGAATATTTCAATTGAAAGTAGATTGAACTTTTTATTTCATATATGAAAGAAACCATTATATTATGTGTATAGGAAGAAACTTGATGCGAATGACAAAAGCTATGTTCATGTGCCTCAGTGAAAAGTCAACATTACTATGGGTTGTGAGTTCATGTTTTTTTTTTCTCTAGTGTCCATACTCTTCGTTGCATATCTGATTTACAGACACAAGTCTTACTTTACAAAGCATGTCATCTCTAGTATTTACCCGTGCTTGAAAACTTCATTTTTTATTCATATGCTCTTTCATGGTCATTGTCGGGCCCATAATCAATAATCTTAATCGGTTTCCAAAACCAGATTTAAAATCAGGAAACATTACTCACTTTGTAGAAATAATATACAGTTATTGTCTGGTCTGAAAACAACAGCTGTTTTGTTTGACCCGAGGACTGAACTGTTGCAAGAAGCAAAAGGTGTGAGGACCCTGTCTATAACTATTTGTTATATCTTTTCATTTTCAACGTGTTTTAGTCTAGTATTTGTATATCCATCTGTATAACATTTATGTAGTTGCAGACGTTCAGTTTTCTTACATACGCTCCATTTCATCTGAATGCAATTCATGTCGCACATTTGGTTGTGCAGACGACAGTAGATCATGGTAAAAGAGCGTGATATTTTGAACCAATCAAAATAAGGCAAATGATCAACAGTTCGGTTGGGGTCAACAGATTGAAAATTGTTGACCGGTCAACAGATCGTTTTTGCTTTGAGAAATAAAACAGACAAATTATCGATTTTTTTCCAATGCATTCATATAAGGGACATGTTATATGGCATAACAATTATTACTAATACTATAGGCAATGTTACATATAATTGAATATTATATATGGTATAAATGCCTATTAATCTCATTTGCTAATACGCTCACGTGATTTTAAGAATATTCAGTATATATTTAAGCCCTGTTTCTAGTCTTAAGTATATTAACGCCTTGTTTCTATTTTTAAGTATATTGACACTATGTTTCTATTTTTAGTTTTATCAATGCTACATGTCTGATTGGACTTTCAGACTATAGTTTTTCACTAAGAAAGGCCTTATTAAAAATATTTAAATAAATACTGGATTCCACAGGAGAAATAAAAGGGGATATTAAAATGTTTAATGCTTTTTACAGAACAACCACTGAAATCAATGAAAAATATATGAAACATTTGTCACATTTTTTTTTTGTGCACACTTCACGTAAGCACGCATATAAAATGCTTACTTGTTTTCTTTTTTATTTCCAAATATAAGAGAAATGTCGGAATTTATTTATCCTATGAGCACTCGCACTCATGTAACCAATTCTAGATGATGGCACATCTACACCCGCCTTCAAATAAAGGTTCTATTTCTAATTACATTTCGTTGTATTGGCAAAATTTTCCTCAACAAAAATGTAATGAGATACCATAAAACTACATATCTAATATAAAAATGATGGACTTATTACTCTGTCAGTATGTTAAATATGGACCTGTAAGGAATATATATAAACCTAACAGGTCCATATATAACATATTGACTTTGTGAAAAAACATTTTGTTATTGATATATACTATATTCATAATGTATTGTAATAACTATAAATGTGTTATAGTTCTGACTTTATGCTCATTTTTCATGATTACAGCATGCCCTATTATGCTTGGGCATTGATAACTAGAGGCTCAGAGACGGAGCCTGTATCGCTAACCTGACAAAACACTTCTATGACATGCATGACAAAAAATGATCATGTTTTTTTACCAATGGGGTAGGGTGTTTAGGTCTGTTCTCAATTAGCACCCGTGTGTTTTGTCTGATCCTATTGAAATGAGTGATTTTTGCAAAGGACCTTCTTTACATTTAGTATAATTTGCTTAATTGTTTTGAGAGAAGATGATGAAAAGGATGGTTTTCTCATACTGGGCTCCAATGTTAAACTATGTTCTGCACTTGAGGCAATGTTTTTTGTCGAATTGAAATGAAATGTGCATTTTTTGTAAAGTACGTTCAGTCATCATTCCTGTAAAGTTAGGTTGAATTTGCTTCAGTGGTTTCAGAAGAGTTGATGAAAATGTTAAATTATGATCCGTGCTGGCAGCCATGTTTTCTAACGGATTGTAACGAAATGAGCAATCTTTGTTAAGGACCTTCTATTCATCCGTCCTGTAAAGTTTGGTTGAATTCGCTTCTGCAGTTTTAAAGCAAAAGATGAAAATGTGATTTTTCCCATAGGGTCCAATGTTAAATCTAAGTTCCACACTGGCGGCCACGTTTTTATTGGATCAGAACGAAATGAGCAATCGTTCCATTCATCATTCCTGTAAAGTTTGGTTGAATTTACTTCAGTTATTTCAGAGGAGTAGATGAAAATGTGATTTTCCTATAGGGTCCTATGTTAAACCATGTTATGTGCTGGCCGCCATGTTTTTCGTCGGATCGGAACGAAATGAGCCATCTTTGTTAAGGACCGTAAGTACATCAATCCAGTAAAAATCGGTTCAATTGGCTTCAGCCGTTTCAGAGCAGAAGATGAAAATATGATTTTTCCCAAAGGGTTCAATGTTAAACTTAAGTTCCGCGCTGGCAGCCATGTTTTTCATGGGATCGGTACAAAATGAGCAATCTTTGTAAAGGACCTTCCATTCATCATTCCTGTAAAGTTTGATTGAATTTGCTTCTGTTATTTCAGAGGAGTAGATGAAAATGTGATTTTCCCATAGAGTCCTATGTAAAACCATGTTTTGTGCTGGCCGCCATGTTTTTCATTGGATTGGAACGAAATGAGCAATTTTTGTTAAGGACCTTTAGTACATCATTCCTGTAAAGTTTGGTTCAATTTGCTTCAGCCTTTTCAGAGCAGAAGATGAAAATGTGATTTTTCCCATAGGGTCCTGACAAAACGGTTCCATGCCATGCATGACCAAAAATCATCATGTTTTTAACCAATTGGGTAGGGTGTTTAGGTACGTTCTCAATTAGCACCCGTATGTTTTGTCTGATCCTATTGAAATGAGTAATTTTTGAAAAGGAACTTCTATACATTAATATAATTTGCTTAAATTTTTTTGAGAAAAGATGATGAAAAGGATGGTTTTCTCATACTGGGCTCCAATGTTAAACTATGTTTTGCACTTAAGGCAATGTTTTTTGTCGGATTGAAATGAAATGTGCAATTTTTGTAAAGTACCTTCAGTCATCATTCCTGTAAAGTTAAGTTGAATTTGCTTCTGTTATTTCAGAGGAGTAGATGAAAATGTAATTTTCCCATAGGGTCCTATGTTAAACCATGTTCCGTGCTGGCCTCCATGTTTTTCATCGGATTGGAACGAAATGAACAATCTAATTGTTAAGGACCTTTAGTACATCATTCATGTAAAGTTTGGTTCAATATGCTTCAGCTTTTTCAGAGCAGAAGATGAAAATGTGATTTTTCCCAGAGGGTCCTCAATGTTAAACCTAAGTTCCGTGCTGGCGGCCATGTTTTTAATCGGATCAGAACAAAATGACCAATCTTTGTAAAGGACCTTCCATTCACCATTCTTGTAAAGTTTGGTTGACTTTACTTCGGTGGTTTCAGAGGAGTAGATGAAAATGTGATTTTCCCATAGAATCCTATGGTAAACTATGTTCCGTGCTGGCGGCCATGTTTTTCTTCGGATCTGAATGAAATGAGCCATCTTTGTTAAGGACCTTAAGTACATCATACCTGTAAAGTTTGGTTCAATTTGCTTCAGCCTTTTCAGAGCAGAAGATGAAAATGTCATTTTCCCATAGGGTCCTATGTTAAACCATGTTCCGTGCTGGCCTCCATGTTTTTCATCGGATTAGAACGAAATGAACAATTTAATTGTTAAGGACCTTTAGTACATCATTCATGTAAAGTTTGGTTCAAAATGCTTAAGCTGATTCAGAGCAGAAGATGAAAATGTGATTTTTCCCATAGGGTCCTCAATGTTAAACCTAAGTTCCGTGCTGGCGGTCATGTTTTTAATCGGATCGGAACAAAATGACCAATCTTTGTAAAGGACCTTCCATTCCCATTCCTGTAAAGTTTGGTTGAATTTACTTCAGTGGTTTCAGAGGAGTAGATGAAAATGTGATTTTCCCAGACGGATAGGGTCCTATGTTAATACATGTTCCGTGCTGGCGGCCATGTTTTTCGTCGGATCGGAATGAAATGAGCAATCTTTGTTACGGACCTTAAGTACATCATTCCCGTAAAGTTTGGTTCAATTTGCTTCAGCCTTGTCAGAGCAGAAGATGAAAATGTGATTTTTCCCATAGGGTCCAATGTTAAACCTATTAAGTTCCGCGCTGGCAGCCATGTTTTTTATCGGATCGGAATGAAATGAGCAATCTTTGTAAAGAACCTTCCATACATCATTCCTGTAAAGTTTGATTGAATTTGCTTCAGTGGTTTCAGAGGAGAAGCTGGAAATGTGATTTTTCCATAGGGTCCTATGTTAAACCATGTTCTGTACTAGCGGCCATGTTTTTCGTCAGTTAGAACGAAATCAGCAATCTTTGTTAAGGACCTCAGGTACATCATTCCTGTAAAGTTTGGTTGAATTTGCTTCAGCCTATTCAGAGGAGAAGATGAAAATGTGATTTTTCCCATAGGGTCCAATGTTAAACCTAAGTTCCACGCTGGCGGCCATGTTTTTAATTGGATCGGGACAAAATGAACAATCTTTGTAAAGGACCTTCCATACATCATTCCTGTAAAGTTTGGTTGAATTTGCTTCAGTGCTTTCAGAGGAGTTGATGAAAATGTGATTTTCCCATGGGGTCCTATGTTAAACCATGGTCCGTGCTGGCGGCCGTGTTTTTCGTCAGATCGGAACGAAATGAGCCATCTTTGTTAAGGACCTTAAGTACATCATTCCTGTAAAGCTTGGTTCAATTTGCTTCAGCCTTTTCAGAACAGAAGATGAAAATGTGATTTTTCCGATAGGGTCCAATGTTTAACCTAAATTCAGCGCTGTCGGCCATGTTGTTTATCGGATCGGAATGAAATGAGCAATCTTTGTAAAGGACCTTCCATACATCATTCCTGTAAAGTTTGGTTGAATTTGCTTCAGTGGTTTCAGAGGAGTTGATGAAAATGTGATTTTCCCATGGGGTCCTATGTTAAACCATGGTCCGTGCTGGCGGCCGTGTTTTTCGTCGGATCGGAACGAAATGAGCCATCTTTGTTAAGGACCTTAAGTACATCATTCCTGTAAAGCTTGGTTCAATTTGCTTCAGCCTTTTCAGAGCAGAAGATGAAAATGTGATTTTTCCCATAGGGTCCAAAGTAAAACCTAAATTCAGCGCTGTCGGTCATGTTGTTTATCGGATCGGAATGAAATGAGCAATCTTTGTAAAGGACCTTCCATACATCATTCCTGTAAAGTTTGGTTGAATTTGCTTCAGTGGTTTCAGAGGAG